>MJUU01066420.1:0-14169 GCA_002080025.1 Modiolus philippinarum | reverse complement strand
ACGGACGGACGGACGACGGACGCCGACGGACGCCAAGTGATGGCAATATCTCACATGGCCTGTTAGGCCAGGTAAGCTAAAGGGCAGCGTTTACCGGAAGTTATCCTGAGATAATGAAATCGTGGTACAAATATTCCAGGTAAATCGCCCCTAAAAAAGTCGCCTCACTTCCCAATTGTGAACTTTCCCTTTCTGAGCAGCAATATACCTGCCTCTCCAACCTATGGAGTGTACATTTCACAGTTGATTCGTTACTGTCGGGCATGCAGTTTATACAGTGACTTTTTAGTTAGAGCAAAAACACTGTCCCGAAAGCTGCTTAGTCAGGGATTTGTTCAGCCTTTGTTACTTTCATCCCTTCAGAAATTCTATGGCCGTCACCATGACATTATTGACAGATATGACGTGTCTGTGTCCCAAATGAAAACGGACATTTTCAGCTAGATTTCACGTCTTCACGGATTTGACATAACCGGATTTGACTCAACCCCGGATTGACTCACTGATAGTGTGACGGGTGCCGCTAGCGGAGCAGGACATGCTTACCCTTCCGGTGCACCTGATGTCACTCTCGGTTTTTATGGGAGTTCACACTATCAGTGGTTTTAGTTTTTTTGTGTTGTCTTGTGTATCATACTGTAACATTTTAGTTTTGTCTTCGTCGGTGATGTTCGTGCTACTGATTTGTCCTGGTTAATGTTTTAATAATCCGGAGACTTACTACAGCTTTTTTTCAAATTTTTAACCTTGGTACTGTTTGAGGGTTAGAGAAGTAACAAGTACCAATGATTTTTATTGGTTATGTCTGAGGGTTAGAAAATGGCAATTCCAATAAGCTACATATCAGAACTTTCAAAACAATATATACCTCACTGATCGTGTGACGGGTGTCGCTAGTGGAGCAGGACATGCTTACCCTTCCGGAGCACCTGATGTCACTCCCGGTTTTCATGGGAGTTCACACTATGAGTGCCTTAGTTCTTAATGTTATCTTTTTATTTCCGTGCATTGTAGCTGTCTCACGTCCTTGTTTTGTCTTTGTTTTTATCTGTTACCGTTTCTGCCATGTCTTTGGACTTCGACTTTTGTAGTCATCGCTTCCCTTGTTCCTTCGGTATTCTACTGCCGTTGTCTCAATGCAAACATCGCCCCAATAAAGCTCGTCCCTAAAAAGTCGCCCCATGGAAAACTCGTCCCTAAAAAGTCATGCCATGGAAAATTCGTCCCCATAAGCCCCCATATATGAAAGTCCCTACATTTCCTACAATTCCACCCCCACTTTCAAAAATAATGTGATCTGACTGTTTAAAATTTGCCAGCTGATATTTAACATGCCAAAACCACTGCTGCCAAAATCCCGCTGTAAACAACAAATAATGCTTAATAAAGAACTCTTTCTTTTATTATTACTATCATTTTTTCTCTAGAAAATAAAAATATTTAGAATTAAAATATAAAGTCCCTTTTTCATGTATGATGAAGAATCGACACCAAAGTAAAAAAATTATAGTCAGCACCTCATAAGCATCATTAATGCCAAGTATTGTTCAAAGCAATTCAGTGGTTCTGAAAAAGAAGTTCATAGTATGAATTTTCCCATTGGGTCTAATGTAAAAAATTTAATTCCCCGCTGGCAGCCATGTTGGATGACGGATCGACACCAAAGTAGCAACACTTGGTCAGCACCTCATAGTCATAAGTATCATTCAAGGCAAGTTTGGTTCAAATCCATTCATTTGTTCTCAAGAGTAGAAGTTGTTCGTTGTATGCATTTTCCCATAGGGTCCAATGTTAAAATTGAGTTCTATGGTGGCGGCCATGTAACTGATAACTGATCGGCAACAAAGTAACAACACTTGGTCTGCACCTCATAAGCATCATTTATGATAAGTTTGGTTCAAATCCATTCGGTGGTTCTCAAGTAAAAAATCTTTGTATGAATTTTCCCATTAGGTCAAATGGCAAACTAAGTTCCCCGCTGGCAGTCATCTTGGAAGAGGTCGGTAAACTTGACTATGTTCAATAAAACGTAGTCCTTGGCATGCTGAACATTTTTGCAATTTAAACTTGACCTCTATCTCAAAGCATTTTTGAAATATAGGACAAAAGTATAAAATCGCGAAAAATTCGACCAATATAGGGCCATAACTAATATATAGGTACTTGGATTTTCTTCAAAATTTCCATGTAGGTAGATCTTAACATTTTTGCAATTTAAACTTAACCTCTATCTGTTATAGTATTTTTAATAAAAAATAAAAAAACATCATAATTTTGAAAAATTTACGGAAAAAGGGCAATAACTCTAAGATGGGTCATCAGATTTTCTTAAAAATATCAGCATGGGTAGATCTTGTCATGCTGATCATTTTTACACTTGTTAGATTTTTGATATCTGTAACGATTTTTGAGTTATTTGCCAAAAACTGCAATTTATCCCTATGTTCTATTTTTAGTAACAGCCGCCAAGTTGTTTGACCTAGGCCAAAGAAAATTACAAATTTGAAACAAGATACCCTAGTGATGATTCAGTTGAAGTATGATTTCATTTGGCCCTGTGGTTTCAGAGGAGAAGATTTTTGAAAGTGAGCTAACGACGGACGAACGGACGACGGACGCCAAGCGATGGCAAAAACCCTCACCCTGGCATAGCCAGGTGAGCTAAAAAGATATAATAAAAGGTGCAGAGGAGTATAAATTTGTTGGATCAATGGATAGGCACTTGCTCAAAAAAATAATTATTATGTATTTAGAATGATATCATTTTTAATTTACCCGCTTGTGAAGTGACAAACTCCAAGAAAGGCTGATACTTGCGAGAACTCCCTTGACCCCATCTTTCAAAATAACGTTTTGTCCCTTTTCGTTTTCTAAATTGCGGTCATTGAGTTATTGAGTTAGCAGTCTACCTATTTCTGGTTTTACTCGTATGTTTATTATACTATAGGAGAACTGGGCAGAGAAAGGGGAGGTTTGTGTACCCATAGACCAGTTTAACCCTACCGCTGGCTTTGGCTAGTGCCGGTATCAAGTATGTCTGTCCCGAGTTCTAATCGTTGTTTACGTTAATTTATCTTTTATTTGATTTTTTTGTGCAGTGCATTGGTACGTTGTGGAATGTGTTTTTCGGCCATTGTAGCAAGGCGTTTCCTGCTATCCGTTTTATTTTTTTAGCACCATTAGAATGATATTTTGTATTTATATCCTGATGGTGTAAAATTAATGTAAATAGTGGAAGGTGACATTTGGTTAAAATTTTCTTTCCCTCTCACATCTTTTAAAAATAATGCAAAAAATATACCCCGTTTAAGAAAGCAAAACTGCAAAAACATTACCTTTTACTGCGGCTGACTCCTACAATATAAGCTTATTAGCATAAGTCCCCTCCAAGATTAATATCCACACTTCAACATGTTGAAAAATTGTAAAATCTAGTATATAAATGTATCTTTTTTAATATTTACGTAGAGAAATGTGTTTTTCGTGTTGTTTTAGGAAGGTAATCAATAAATACACAAAATTTAAAATACATGTGTTAATTGTGCGTAAAATATGTCCTATTAAATGACATAACCATCTTTCCCGTTTTTCAATATCATTTCGGTGAGTAGTCAACTTGTTTCGGATTCTGTTAGAACAACCTTTTCACCTCGCCTATGAGCCCTACCATTTTTTCCGTTTTACTTGTCCATAACTAAACATTGAAATTTGATGGAAAAAAATCAACTTATTTCAACAAACTTATTAATATCTGTAGCTAGGTCACCATGACCTGATGACAGTTTATTGTGTTTTAATGAGGACTTGGTACTATGTGATGTCTGAATTATCACTTTTCCACTATTCAAATTCCGTTTTCTTTGTAGCAATATTCTAAAAGCAAATGGAGTTAAAATCTCACAATCCATTCGCTGCACATGGGCTTGTTGTCGATACAGTGACTTCCTTGATGGAGCTCGGTTGCTTACAAATAGACTACTCAAGCAAGGGTATGTTACCAAAAACTGAAAGTCATCACTACAGAAATATTATGTTATCGACATCACGATCTTGTGGATTGCTTATAGTATAACTAATCGTGGTGAATATCAATAATTAAAATATCACGAGTGCCGAACAACGCGGGATTAAAGGAGTTTCAGAACTTGTTCCAAAACGAGTTTAATCCGTGGCGTTGTTCGACACGAGTGACATTATTATTGATATTCATCACTGTTAATTAGTTACACTTATTATTATATAGATTTTCAAATCTATAAACATATTTTATATGCATTTTTTTAGGGATTATCTTTTTAATATCAATGCGCCAGGTGTTTTCATTGACGATAATTGTGTGACGTCATTTCCTAGAGTGAAATTCACCGAGTGAAAATATGAGATTTATTTT
This sequence comes from Modiolus philippinarum, assembly GCA_002080025.1. Classification (NCBI taxonomy): domain Eukaryota; kingdom Metazoa; phylum Mollusca; class Bivalvia; order Mytilida; family Modiolidae; genus Modiolus; species Modiolus philippinarum. The sequence continues at coordinate 9,779 of MJUU01066420.1, read as the reverse complement.
TATTTGGAAAACTCGATCTATATAATAATATGTGACATCTGTTTCCCGGATGACAACAGATCTTTCTCGTTACAACTAAAGTTTGTTTTTCCTCTACCGGATTTGACTTTACTATTGGAGTTGACATGTTCAACACGGCGGGTGTCTTATAAGAAGCAGGAGATGCTTTCTCTACCGATACACGTGATCTCACCCATGGTTTTTATTGCGTCCGTGTTTATCGTCTGTATGTTTTTCTTCATTTTCTTTTGTCCTGTATTCATGTGGTGTCCTTGTTTCGTGGTGTTTCTGATGTTGCCGTTGTTCATGGATGGTCGTTTTGAGTGACGATTACACTTACTTTATTACGTCCTGTGCCTTAATTTGTAAAAATCTCTTTAACACAATACATGAGATATAGAATATATGATTTCTGGGGTATGATATCCCTCTACAACGGTTTTTGTGGGGTTGATAGCATGCAAACAATATGCACACAAACTAATGCGACACCTGTTTAAACAATTGAAAGGTCTTTCACCGAGTTGTGTCATTCCGTTTTCATTACTTATTGTCCTAATGGATTCTAATAAGAACATAGTCAACGGAAATTATATCCTTAGCTAGCTGTCAGTAACTGCGAGCATTTGTCCGGACAGTACCTGTGTGTATTGTCTTCATGTTTTATGTACTTCATTGTAAGGGTACTCGTCTTGATAAGTTGGACTTTTTTCTAGTTTGATTTTTTACTGTGAGTCTTTTTGTGTATTTATTTTTTATCCATTCATCACTCATATAGCGCATTCATCACTCATATAGGGAGGGTTTGGATCCGAGAAAACGAGATTAACGCAATTTTTGCGCCTGTCCCAAGTCGGGAATATGTTGGTCATTGGCTTGTCCTTGTCTTCTTATAAAATTTTAGTTTCTTGATATTTGGGTTATTGGATGTGGTTTGTTTCCATTGATTTATTCACCTTTTTACCTTTTTGGGGCTATTTAGGGCTTGCTATATGGTGTGAGGTTCCGCACTGTGTTGAAGACCGTACAGTGACCCCTAGATGCTTTGTTTTGGGTCGTTTTAATCTGGATATGGGATGTTGTCTCCTTGACAATTACCCCATTTCTTTTCTTTTTCATAGCTAGTAAACTTTTGAAACCCATGTTTCAAAGTCAACTCCTACTGTCCATTTTTTACATAGAATGTCTTTTTGTATCTTTATAGCAGTATTGGAACTATTATAAGCAAAAACCATGACATTGAATTTTAAATAAGTTTTTAATGCATAGCAGATCAACTAATGATTTTTAATGACTATCTTAAGAGGACACACATTATCTCTGAAAATTTCATCGATGTAGTTTTTCCAATCACAACGTCTTTAGGTGAAATGTTAAAGTGACCAATGGCCTTTGGCATCAGAAATATCACCTAAGTCGTATTTACTGTGCTTATCCAAAATGCTATTACCTATTACAATTGCTATTGTGCTACCAATTCACCAAATTGGTAACACAACTGGAGTTGAAGAAGTAAAAGATTGCTGAAACAGTCTTACAATTTACCAATTCGATTGATGCAATCAAACTGTAAAATTGGCTTAGCAATTTGAAAAGTTGATACTTACCACAGGAATTCTTTACTTTATGATTGGTTTGTAGACACAGGTTTGGGTATAAAAACTAAATGGTGTGTTTATTTACATTTGGGCAATTCAGTTTTCAAGAATTGCCAAACCAGAGGCTCCCAGGTGCCTGTATCGCTCACCTGGCTTTCAGTTGCCACAATCAAGGTAACATTGTAAGTTATACAGTTGAGCTTCAGTATCTGAAACTTTCGTAGCTCGAACACCTCCAATATCTTGAACTGTTTTTAAAGTCTGATAATGTTTTACTATATTTCTTTGTTGGGCTTTTTTGACAAAAAAATGTTCTTGCTAAGGACCACTTTCGACACCAGTTTTGAAGTCGAGACGTCATTTTGTAAATGGCAGTCAACAAACAATTTTCAACATCGGTTTTGAAGTCGCAACATCAATATCTATTTGGAAGTCAAATTTCATTGAAATTGGACAATGTTGAATTCTCCCGCCTTTTTTGGTGGCCATTTTAAAAATGGCGGTCAAGGAACAATTTTCAACATCAGTTTTGAAGTTGCGACATCAAGACCTATTTGGAAACTTATGTCATTGAAATCGGATAATGTTGAATTTTCCCGCCTTTCTTGGTGGCCATTTTGAAAATGGCGGTCAACGAACAATTTTCAACACCGGTTTTGAAGTCGCTACAGCATGGCTAACATTTCATCAATTTACACTTAACCTTCATCTTCTATAGTTTTGGAAATTAAAGATGAAAAATACGAAAATTTTAAAATTTCGGTGAAAAAAGGGCAATAACTCCTACAAGGGTTAATGGATTTTGTTCAATATTTCAGGGTGGGTAGATCTTGATATGTTCAACATTTTTGCAATTATACTTGACCTCTATCTGTTACGGTTTTTGAAAGAAAAAATGTAAAAATTTTGATTTCATGGAAAAAGGGCTATAACTCCGAGACGGGTTTTCAGATTTTCTTCAAAATTGCACAGTGGGTAGATCTCATCATGCTGATCATTTTTACTCCGTCAGATTTTTGATATCTGTAACGGTTTTCGAGTTATTAGCCAAAAACTGCAATTACCCCTCTGTTCTATTTTTAGCAATGGCGGCCCTGTTTGACCAGCCGACTAATCGAACACAATTTTGAGAAGCAATACACTGGTGATGATTCAAGTCAAGTTTGGTTACATTTGGCCCAGCGATTTCAGAGAAGATTTTTGAAATTGTTGACGGACGGACGACGGACGGATGATAGACGACGGACGCAAAGTGATGGCAAAAAGCTCATCAATTTGTATCATTGTTTGGTAAAAATGGAAAAATGAAAAAAAAAAAGACCAATGATAATTATCTCCCATAATAAATATCATATCAAAGACAATTTAAAGTACTATAGTATATTTGCAAAAGTAAAGTATTTCCCTATCCTAACAAAATTTTACTGTTTATTATGTAACTTTGATATTTATGTAAACTAAGAAAAGTTGTATGGTATACAATTGCGGTTGTCTTTAATGAATTGAAATAAAGTTTTAGAAGATATCTAGAGGTGAGTTTCAACTTTTCAAATTGTTCAACCAATCTTACAGTTTGAAAGCAACATTGTAAGATCGTTTCAACAATCTAGAAAATAAAGAGTAACTATCCTATTCCTCTTTCATCCCAATTGTGTGGAAGAGGTAAAAGCATTTTGGATAAGCACAGTTACAGTAAATATCCTCCAGCGTAACATTCATGTAATGGCTTTTGTAACAATGGAATTCAAAATGAGGATGTACTCTAAGGTTAAAAGGCGATTAATTGGGTTTTTCCAGAGAAAAACGTTATAGAAACCAGTGGGTTATATTTAGACATTCTTAGTTAAGAATGGAAGTGGAAATAACACATAATCATTATCGTCTGAAACAAACTGTCGTTAGGTTGTAGTTTGGTATTATTTTTAATGCAATGACATAAGTCCGAGTTATAAATAACTTCTGTGGCGAATTCAGAAATATAAGTTCTACTTTTATTAGTGTGTTTACAGTCAAAGTTTCAAACAACACCACACTGATTAGAAGATACTGGAAAACTCACGCGGAAAGGAGGGAGGTGTTAACCTAACACTGATATTGATACGGTTGTGTAGTCAGTGAAAATTTAACAACAAAAAGGGATATGGAGTAAATGCAAATGAGATAAAATCTCTATAAATACATGGTAAAACTAAGCAATTGGAAAACGCTTTTATTGTTGTTCTACATCTTGGTGTCACCATTAGGCCTTCCTCAATGAGCTGTACTCATACCTCATAGAAAAGTTCAAGATTGCCCCTGGCACCAGTTTGAGTGGAATTCATTGCAAGATTTCGAGAACGCTACATCCATACTTTTTACCCGTTGATACATGGTCGCAGGACCATCAGCAAATATAAACTTAACTGGCGAAGTATTCTTACAATCGCTGTCATCCGTTGCCTGATAAAAAGACTAATGGAAGACGATCATAACATTAAAACAGCCACAGGGCACCTATCGAGCCAATAGTAAGAAAACTTGGCGTAATAAATCATGAGACGTAGGCACAATAAACAGGTGGTCAGATTAACATTTTTGAATTACAACAAATAAAAAAGCCAAAATTTGAAAGTATGATAGTGCATCCATATGAGAAATTTACTCAAGAACAAGTACAGCATAACTGAAATGTATATAGAGCATACATCTCTCTCTCTCGGGGAATCTTTTCACGGACTCCAGATTGCATAAGAGACAAATTCCAGTCAAAAATTATTAAAGAAGCGATATGGAATAAATGCAAATGATACAAAGTCTCTACATATATATTGCAAAACCAAGCAATGGATCAACGCTTTTATTGTTGTTCTTTATCTTGAAGCCATCACGAGGCCATCAACAATGAGGTTTACTCATACTTCATAATTTCCCGCAAGCGGAATTTTGAAAATGATAACACACTTATAAATGTTATTTGGTAGTTCTATCATTTTTTTTCTCTTCTTATCATACAGCATACGAATATGAACAAAACTATCATGATATACATAGACTCATGTTTTCTATCTCAATCATTACTTTTTCCAAGTAACCTCCTCTGACCGTTTTTATTTGTTTTCAAATCAATTCAGACAATACCAGGGTTTCTGAAATGGAATATTTGTTTTTTTTTAACAGAAATGGCGTTTTGGCAGTCGGCGTGGCAGAATAACGAGATTGGTTGGCACATCGATAGTGTACATCCGGTACTGGAAAAACACTTTGAAAAGTTAACAAACAACCAAAAACATCTCAAACTGTTTCTGCCTTGTGTGGAAAAACTTTGGACATTATTTATTTATCTGACCAAGGTCATGAAATTGTTGGTATTGAATTTCTCGAAATTGGGATTCAACAATTTTTCGAAGAAAATAACATTTCCTTTACCACAACGCCGATATCGGAAATAGATGGCACTCTCTACGAGAATGTAGAAAGAAGGATCAAGCTTTACTGTTGCGATTTCTTTAAGTTTAACTCGACTATAGAAGGAAACTTTGATGTTGTTTGGGATCGTGGAAGTCTTGAAGCAATCGATATTAACAAGAGAGAAGAGTATGTTGACGCAATAAAGTCTATGTGTAAGCCTCAGGTACATTATTTGTTAGAAACGCCAGACAAACCGGAAGGCGAAGGACCGCCATTTTACGTATCCACTGATGAAATCAAGAAACTGTATGGTCTGGACAAACAACCGGAACCGTTAGATTACCAAAAACTGCAACCCTTACCAGAGAACAGGAAGACGAAAGGATGGAATGGATATTTTTACTTTCACTTTACATTACCATATTAAGTATAAAACAAATTTTGTTAGGCCACTCATGCTTGAAGGAACATACATGGATTCATGCTCTGACTTGGGAGGACATGGAAGAAGTTAATAGACGAATTTCATATTTACGGGATGACTGCTAATTTAGCATGTTTTTCAAAGGGACGTTACTCGCTAACACCCGACACCCTGGTTTTCGGTCTCATTAGGTATAGGAAGAGAAGTAAATATTTACTTTCGAAACTGATAGGATTTTCACTTTACTAAGTACCCAGATAATTTGAAATTATTTTTCTAAAGACAATCAACTTATTACCCCCTACCCTGATAATCGATGCCTTCATATTCGAACTTTACTGCTGCCCCTTGTAACTATGGAACCGTAAACCAGACTGTCGGGTCAGTAGGTTACTTCCCTTTGTTGAAAACGTCATAAAAACGGAGTCAAGGTCGGGACAAGAATTGGATATGAAAATGGTCTATTTTGAACTTTTGATGACTTGCAGTGTACCAGTATCTCTGGCATTTTATATAATAAATATCTGATAACATACATTTTATCGATATTAGCTCGTCCGTGTATGTTATAAAAAACAAACGCATTTTTCCCTCGAAACATAATGTATGTAACTTGTTATGAATTTTAATCATGTAACATTTAAACACAAGTTCGTTTTGTAAACAGACATGCATTATGTTGATATTAAGAGTTTATTTTTTGTTATTTTTACTTGTGTTCTCCTGTTATCTTTTTTACAGCTTATTGCCAGTATTGTTGAAATTCAACAAGACATCCACATCAATATTGAACCCAAAATGATTTTTTTTTATTTAATATTACATGTTGTGATTTTTATGAACAGTTGGAATGATATGCTATGATAAGTCTTTAGTTGATAAGTTTTTTTTTTTTATTTTGAGTTCATTTGGAAATATAAGAGGAAGGTAAGTCTAAAACTGAGGATTGTTTACTTAACGAGAAACATCATTTATGTAATGGATAGATTAATTAAAGATCCTTCATCCATGATTAAAAAGAAACATTTATGTAGCGTGGTTCGACATTTTGCAATGAATTCTTCTCAAATCGGTGCTAGAACTTACTGTGATGTATGAGCAAAGCTCATTGATGGAAGCCTAACTGCGACCTCAAAATGAATAACAAAAACAATAAGCGTTGTTCATTTCTCGGTTCTACCATGTATTTGGAAACACTTTGTCTCGTGTGCATTTGCTCCATATCCTTTCATGGTTTCTTATTTTTTAGTTTTTTCAACACGACTTTGTATGAACCTGACTTTATACGAACAAACGAATAAATCGTCTAAAACTTGCTTACAGTTAGTCCCCAAGGTATCTCTATCTTCACTTTGTCCAATTTATTACAGAAAAATTATGTATTTAAACCCCAGAGCGTAGAAAAATCAAGTGTTTTAGCTGTTCAGCATAAGACCGATCTTCTGACAAATTTTGAGAGAGTTTTTTTGACAATCTACACCTGGTTTCTCACCACAAGTAATCGAGGCCACCTTTAACTGCACTTTGTAATGATATATGGAGCTATATGGTTTTGTTAGAAATTGATTGATCATTTAATATTTTTATGAAGTGAGCAATATTTGAGCTAAAGCAGGACGAAAACAAGTTAATCTATTAAAAAAAGCAAGTAAAGAAGAAAGAAATTAGCGATGAAGAGATAACCAGGGTAACAAGTTTGATTGCCACTTGAAAAGGGGAGAAATGGGCAGGGGCAGGAAATTTAGCCTTGTATACGACAGCCAGTGCGTTTGCTCTGCCTGCAGGAATTTAGAAGGGGTCTTTATACTGCATGGAGCCAGGCGTTTCCCCATTTTGGCTTTACTTGTTAGCGGTTATGACCTGACTATCCTGCATAGACAGGGCATTCCGATATCAGCCGACTGGGGAGCTCCGAGTCTCTGAAAACCGATTCAAGTGCCGGGGATAATCAACGATAGCAAAGGGAACTATGAAGTTGTGGGCTTGACCAGACAAAATCGGCACTTTTCAGATGGAAACTTACCAGACATGTAGTCGGACAATGCAGCGCTGAAATAAGATCAAGATCGGGTTTGGTTACTGATGATGGCGATATACATGACAAAATAAGACCAATTAGCATGACACGAGATGAATAACAGGTAAGTATTTAAATAAACCATAATAAGGACAAATTTATTCATCCCTTTGAAATCGGCCCACATCCACAACAGTTGATAACTATATCAACATGATCTGACCTCGCTCGTGAACTAGGTTGTCTCTTCATTATCACTCCCTCCCTTTTACAAAGATGCAACCGTAATCATTAGAAATGCTATGGGAGTTATTCAAGCAATTGATGCAAAGTCTTTCTTGAATTTCGGGCGTCTTGCATCATCGTATCAGAGCCTTTAGCTGTCATACTTTGAAACGACAGCAACTGTAGTGGATTTTTTTTTATCGATATGATCTTGAAAATTCCATAAAATCTACAGAAAGACAACACCAGAGTAAATATTAGGTGAACGAAGGTAGTCTAATTCCTGAATGGCGAAATTACTTGTCAACAGGGAAAACAAGCACACTTTAATTTCTTTGAAAGGGGAATAACTTCTCGATTCATATTGCGCCTAAATTTCTTTATCTGATGGTTGTACTTTATACCTTGAAAGTGCCTATTGTTAAAGATAGCCCGAAATCGGGCTATTGTATTGACACTGTTTCTCTTTCAGCACCCAAAAAGGAGGTGGAATCCGTTATTATTTTGCATGCATTTTATGCTGATAAACAGTTTCAATTTTTAAAAGGTAGTGGCTGAATTTTTATAAGATGTTTGGATATGGATGCTTAATTTCTATGTATTCATTGCAAAAAACAAGTTTTAAAGATTCTTAGAGATACATCCCATTTCATGTATTGTGTAGTTCACTTTCAAGCTTCACCTGTCAAATTTTACCTTCAATCCATGCCCTCACTTGATGTTACACTACCTCATATTTTTTTAATGGGAGAAGACGGTCTGCAATGTTCTGAAAACACATTCTACAAACTAACATGGCTCAACAATAATTTCAACCTGCGATCTTGAAACAGCACTGGATTCAGCACGATTTGCTGTTTTTGTGATGCACGAATGTATAGGACATTTCAAATCGTGCAATAATAGTTTAAATACTCTTAGGGTCAAGTTGTCATCAATTAAAGAGTTTTCACTGTTCACTGTCGCAAATATACTTTGCAAAACATTTTTCAAACAGCAAGTTCTGAGAACAATATTCAAAGTGAAAGTCTGGTTTACATTCAATGTAGCAAAAACTACCCATAGGATCATCTTTGAATTACTAATGGAAAGAGGGAACAATATCCTATATCCCGTTCTTTTAAATTGGTTGACGTCATCAAATTTTCTGAAGACTTCAGGAAGGTCCTATCAGCCAACGCAGATGTATAAATGTCAAGACATCATTGTCCTGAATTATACAAATAATTAAGAACTATCCTCAGTGTGTTGAAGACCATATGGTGACCCCTAGATGTTTTGTTTTTGGTCGTTTTAACCTGGATATGGGATGTGGTCTCCTTGACATTTACTCCATTTCCTTTCTTTTTCATATGGAAGGCATATAATCGATTAAGCTCATCACACACAAAAGGATTTTTGATGCTCGAATGGCGTACATTGATTGTGGAGAGTGATATGGTTTATATTGCGATATCTTAAATTGTGATAATGGTTTACAATAAGAAACATGTCGGTCACCTCTCTGTTCAAGATAGCTATATATGGTCAAAGTGGAGATAATTTTAACTAGCATATAAATGGCCTCTTTTGATATTGTAAGTAAATTGATATTGTAAGTAAATTATCTCTACTTTCATCATATATATATTTAACTTTGTGCAAGGAGATAAATGACTGATGATCTATTATATATACTACAAGGTAATTTTTGTACAGTTGGTTCTGACCATTCTTGTGGTTGGTTAGCTTTGACACTAACCTGATATTTTACATATTCAAGTTCATAAGGGAAATTATGTAGTTAACGTGAAAGTGGATGTTGACTGTAGTTCTGCACTTCAAAACACGCGTTTTCAAGCAACATTTATCGTTTTTCCTGGCGTCTTTTGTTTCTATTGGTTTAATAAATTATCAAGATTTCTTATTATAATCAAGATTCAAAATTCAGTGCGTGATGTGAACCATGTTAAAGTTGCAATGGGTACTTAATAGAGTATGAATACTGACTTGCAAATTTATTGTGAAATGACGCCATTTATAAGTCAAAAGGATGAAATATACATCTGATATCTATGACAAAGAATGTATTTATTAAAACTATACATTGATTTGATAATACATTTATGAGCAAATAGAAAAAAATCAA
>MJUU01066415.1:4755-17272 GCA_002080025.1 Modiolus philippinarum | reverse complement strand
ACCCCCCCTCCCCCACCCACCCACCCCAAAGTCTACACAAACGACAATCATAGCCTAAACCTCTAGGACCCATTTTAGCTTTAAAATAATTTTTACATTTCTTTCATATAATATTTAGAAACAATTCTAAGCACTTTTTCTCCGCTCTTTTTTTGTTTCCATAGTAACGATGGCTATTTAATACAAATATGACTCACTAGTAATCCTGCAATTGCTGAACACGTTTTCTTGTCTTATATGCGCTGCAAATTGTAAACTAATTCCAAGGGATTACAATTACGGTATGTACTGCAGGCATAACTCGGTCCTGCAACCGTAAACATAACCGGGATTACATTTAAGGGTGGTCCTTAACCTTAAGTGTAATCGGAAGCATTACACTTAAGGGCTTAACAACGGACTGATGCCTTTTAAACTTAATACCGTTGTTCTTTACACATTGAAGATATGTATCTCCCTTTTAGGCAAGTTTATGTCAAATTTATCTGTTATTGAACTTGGCTTACATTTCCTTATATAATGCATGGTGCATGTACTCAGTTTGTGTCCAAAGACGTCAAACAGTTCTGAACACACTGATCATGATCTGCTATTCTTGAATTTTTACATTGCTTTGATTTATTTTTGTCATATAGATACAACGTATGTGTATATTTTAAACTCAGACATAGTTTTCTCCTAGGGTGGAACGTAATAGTATCTCAGTAATAAATTTCATTTGAAGAATGTTTTGATTATATTGAGAACCGAACCTTCAGTCTAAAACGAACAATCAAAGGACAATGGCAACGTCGGAAAAAAAGAAACAAAGACATAACATGAGCACGGCACAGAAAAGAAAATGAAGACGCACATGTATATAAAAATGAACAACACGGACCTAAAAAAACATGGGCGAGATCAAGTGCATCGGTAGAGTAAGCATCTCCTGCTTCTTATAAGACACCCGCCGTATTTAATATGTCAACTCCGGTAGTAAAGTCAAATCCGGTAGAGGAAAACAAACTTTAGTGGCAAAAAGAAAGATATATTGTCATCTGGGAAACAGATATCCCATAGCGGTCCACAAGATCGTGATGTCGTGATAAGGTAATGGATACTTGTTCGAATTTGCAGCCTTATGCATGACATTCTGTTAGTTTGAAAAAAACAACACTTTCCCAGTTGAACATGAGTGACAGTTCCAGACATGAAATTGGTCTTATCTTAGTTTAGATTGGATTAAAACAAAATCAGGATACATGAACTGAAAATAGGCTTTGCTGTAAAATTTCAATACTAATTTGTTTTGCAAGATGGCCTTGACGTATTTCAAGACATTGGTATTAAGACAAGTTTGAAATTCAAGCAAAAACAACAAAGAACCATCTAGTGAACAAGACTTATAGCTAGTTCCTGGTATAATCATGAGGCAAATCCAGATATAGAATAAAAGACTTGTAGAATGATAACGGAAAGATGCTTTTAAGTTTCACAATTTTTCATAGGAACAAATGCTTTCCCATCCTCGATTTTATGGAAATGATTTTAAAAAATGCCAGAAACTGATAAAAAGTCCAGAAAATCTGGGACGTAACTGACACTCTTTAATTAATAGGAGATGTTTACCTGATATTCTACACAAATCCGTTAATCTTGATTTGAAATCCAGTGACCTGAAGATTTTACAAATATTCTGGTCTCTCACTGATACTGATGTCTACTGAAATACATGAAGACTATTTACCAAAGCCGTCGGGAAGTTTTGAGATTGAATTTCCTTCCGCAGTGCGACAGTGTTTAACCAGCAGACTAGGTTCCTTGAGCTAGCCGGCAGTTTAGCGGTGAACACTCTTTGACCTATCTTTCTAAATTACGTTTTGTCACATTCTGTTCTTTTTCCAAGATAGTGGTCCCAAAGTTATTACTCTATCTTTATTGGACTTAATTCATATACTTATTATACTATAGTGAAATAAGATAGAGAAAGGGGAGGTTAGGGTACCAATAAACCGGTTTTAACCCACCACTGGCTTATGCTGGTACCAAGTTCGCCTATCCAGATTTCCTATTATTATTTATGTTTGTCTCCTGTCTTTCATTTGTGCTTGTGCAGTTCGCTCGTAAATTGCATGTTATTGTAGTTTTTGGCCATTGTAGGGGTTATCTTGTTTGCAATTTCAACTTCAGTGATATACCAAAGTTACACATGCTCATCCAGTTTAAAACATTGTCATATTGAAAGCACAAGCGAAATTATCTGGATGGTTATGTGGACGAAGAATGGGAACCGTTTCAGGGGGCCTCGATGGGGGTCCCTTTCCCGAAATCCCGGCATTTTTATCTATTTTCCCGTTTCCAGGGCGGGAAAATATTGTATAAAGACTCTTAAAGAGCGGACTTTTTCCCGGTTTCACGGGCTCAATTTTCAATGGTTCCCGCTTCACGCTCGACATCCTTTCCCGTTTTCAAGTGCCCTTTTTTGCCAAGATCCCGTTTCCCGCTTACTTAAAAAGGCCAATCCCGATTCCCGCTTATACCCCATCGAGACCCACGTTTCATTCGTGTTTTCTGAAGTTTACCACAACAAGTTTCAGAACTGAACTAAAATTTTGTACGCAATCAAAGATAGCATACTGGGAAACTGTTAATGCCCGAAGTGACATAAATCACACGTGAATACTTAAAAATTCGATGGATTTATTGAAAAATCTGAAATTCCATTTATTTTCTCAAATAGATTTTCTCAAAACACTTTATACCATGCTTAACTATGATAAACTAAAATCACGAATCAAAGGTATATATCAAAAAGCCTTAGCCGATATAAAAAATGATTTATTAGGTAATAAATCCACATTAAAAAAACAATTTAAAAGGAAAAATGTGTTACGATGAAAAACTGGTGTGCAGTATGCTTGATTTTCTAATTGATAATATATTTGTCACATTTGGAGTCGTTATTTATTAACAGCAAGTTGGGATACTAATGGGCACTAATTGTGCTCCTATACTCGTACTTTTTTATATTGTTATGAGACTGAAATTCTTCAGGGATTCGTAAATGATCATAAAATTAAAGATGGGTGACCTTCAATCTCACTTATTGACGATGTTCTTTCAATTAATAGCGCATTTTTGCTAAATTTGATCCCATTAATATCCGCCAGAACTAGAGATAAAGGAAACGACAGAAACCACTAAATCTAATTCTTTTTTTTTAACTTGCACCTCGAATTGACGAACATGGTTATCTCAACTAAATGACCTCATCAAAACAGGGCAGTTATCTGCCCCGGACATGGATATCGATCAGATACTCATCCGGTTATTACATATGCAGAATGGAACAATTTACACATAAATATGTGATAATGTAGTTATCTCCGTGGCGGCCTTCTTAAGCAGGACTTAAAAAATTCCGTATCATACGATTATTAAAAAAGTTCTTTAATATATATCAGTCCCTTGCGAGAAAAACTGACGTTTTGGTCCGAGCTGTGTTTCAAGATTCTTTTTTTTAACTTTGTACTGCGACCTTTCAAAATACAAAAATACCGAAGTTGCATAATTATCAGTAAATTTAGTTATGCTGTACACGTGTTTCAAGTAGTAACCTCTCATCAGCAGCATTTAAATCCAATTATATGGAAAGCCATAATCCAAAAATAGTCAAAATAAGAAGTACTCATTACCAAAAATATCAAAATAGGAAGCCAAATCCAGTACTAAGGACATCCACCGAGTGCAATACACGGAATGAAGTCGTAGTATTTTTGAGGGGTTAGAATTTTGATAAGACGGTAAATTTCTATAAATTGCAAGGTAAATTTTCATGTCAGACAAGTCTGACTATTGGGCTGGTGAATACCCTCGGGGACCTCTGGTGCACCAACAGTAGCATCGGTCCACAGGTTTCAAAATACAAAAATACCGAAGTTGCATAATTATCAGTAAATTTAGTTAAGCTGTACACGTGTTTCAATACTATGCAATTACTATTGAGTTGCTACCGGACACTACCGCAATTGAAGAGAAGATTTGGCGGGCCATAAAACCGGTTTAACTCACCAATTCTAAACGCATGTGCCAAGTCAGGAAAATTACGGTCGACAATTTTCCAGTGGTTGTCACCTTATTTGTCTTTTTGTCGCATGGACTTCTGCACTTGAAATCTTTGTTCAGTAATTTTGTTATCACCCCCACTTAAGCTTGACACTGACCTATTCATGAAAAATAAAAACAAATGCAATGCAAACAAATGAAATCTCTGCAATAGTTGATAATTTACTTTTAGCACCACTGCACACTGTTCCAACTCAATTATTCTGATCTATTGTAAACAAGGCAGTTGCAGGTTGTGAGATTGTTACATTGAACTGAGCAACCAACCCCTGATGGCCACTATAGAAATTACGAAGTTTTGATTTCAAGGGTTACAGAACAACTTAAGTACGAGACCAGTCAAATAATTAACCAGAACGCTCACATCTATAATGTATTGTGAAAACACAAAAAAAAACTTGGAAAGTGTATCTTCAAAGGAGAGTTCGATAGGCAGGACCCCGAATTCAATGGTACATATATTATACAACTCACAGTTGAAATTGGTCATGAAATAGATATAACACAAAGTAGATAACAATGTCATCAGTATGATAAAGTCTTCACAAGAAAACATATGAAAAGTCTATACAATGTAAAGCCAAATTAATGAAGTTTTTTTTTTAATGAAAGCCACTAGTAAGACATCTTACATATACCACGTTGACGAAGTGGTGACATAAACTTACCATTTTGACTTGTAAAATGAGGCCATGCATACAGAAAACGAAAAATTCAGCAACTGTCGATTGCTTTTAAAGAACTGAATGCACATTTATTATTTAGAACTAGCCAAATCAACAAGGTGGAAATCAAGAAGAAAATGTGAAAATAGATATTGCATAAAATTTAACAAACAGAACTGAAAAATGACTATCTTCTAAATTTTTCTGAGTTGTGATTTCTTCGGATGTTGCACCCAATGATTTTAAACAACTTGAACGTTGGCATTTTCTTTGTTCAGATTGGATTTGGCATAATCAGGATAAATTAACTGAAAAAAGGCTTCGCGATAAAATTTCAATACTGATTTTTTTTTTTGCAAGATGGCCTTGACGTCTTTCAAAACATTAGTATTACCAAGATACATTTGTATTGACCAGTTTGAAGTTCAAACAAAAACACAAAGAATATCATCTAGTGAACAAGACTTAGCTGGTGCCTGGTTTAGCCATGAGACAAATCTAGACATAGAATAAAAGACTTATGGAATGATAACGAAAATATGCCTTCAAGTATCAAAATTCTTCTCAGGACTAAATGCTTTCAACTTAAGACAATCATGTGAGCTAAATAAGCTTATGTAGTTCAAAATATAGTCACAATAAAAGCATGAGCGTACGTGTCTGAATGGTTGTGTAGAGTGAGAGTGAAGAAAGAAAAAAGCAAGGTACCAAATGAAGAAGATTGTCAACAAACAAGAAGAAAGGAGCATGACATTGATAAATAGTGTAGAAATCTGTAACATATGGTAGATTCTGGATAAGAGCTGGCAAACTCAAGCGAATCTTTGAAGGGGCAACGCAATATGACTTCAAATCGACATTAGGACATCTTAATTTAATCAAACTAGAGACTCACATGCACCTGTATCACTCACCTGGTGACTGGTTTTATTCATTGTCACCAAATGACCACCCATTCATACTATAAATCAGTTCAGCTTCAATTTTGGATGAGGTACAAGCATAGAAATCACAAACTTTGAAAGGTACCACCAAAAGACAATTGTAACCAAGTTTGGGTCCAATTGGCTTGGAAGGTTCAGAGAAGAAGATATTTAAATACATTTCCCATAGGGTCCTATGTTAAACTATGTCCTATGCTAGGGACCATCATAGATGAGGTACGAACATAAAAATCACAAACTTTCAAAGGGACCAGTCGAGGACAATTGTACCCAAGTCTGGTTCCTATTGGCTTATAGCGGTTTCAGGAGAAAAGACCGTTGATTGCATTTCCCATGGGGTTAAACAAATATGTTCCACACTGGGGCCATCTTCGATGAGGTACGAACACTAAAAAACACAAACTTTAAAGTGGACTATCTAAGGGCTATTGTAACTAAGTCTGGTTCCAGTTGATAGAGTAGTTTCAGCAGAGCAAATCTTTGAATGCATTTCTCATAGGGTCCCTATGTTAAACTATGTTCCCTGCTGGCGACCATCTTGGATGAGATACAACCACAAAAGTAACAAAATCAAATGGGGACCCCCTGAGGACTATTGTGACAAAATTTGGTCCCCATTGGCTCAGTGGTTTTAGAGGAGAATATCTTTGAATGCATTTCCCATAGGGTCCTATGTTAAACTATGTTCCCTAGTGGCGGCCATCTTGGATGACTTTCGAACCTGCTGGATATATGTAGAAATTGTAGTCCTTTTAAAGCTCAACACTTTTGCAATTCACATTTAACCTCTATCTCAAACAGTTTTTGAAATAAAGTAAAAACGTTAAAAAATCGTGAAATTTCAAAGAAAAAGGTGCAATAATTCCTAGTAGGTTGTCAGATTTTCTTCAAAATTGCAGGACATGTAGATCTTACTATGCTGACCATTTTAAATTTTACTTCTATTTTCTACCATTTTCAATACATAAGACTAAAAGTAACGAAAAGGGAATATTTTACGGAAAAGGGCAATTACTCCAAGACGGGTTATCGGATATTCTCAAAAATTAAAGGGCGGGTAGATCTCATCATGTTGATCATTTTTATCTCGTAAGATTTTTGATATCTGTAACGATTTGCAAGTAATGTACAAACAAAAAAACAGCAATTACCCCTATGTTCTAATCTTAGTAACAGCGGTCATGTTTTGTTCTACAGACATAAAAATTACAAACTTGAAAGTGCATACCCTGGTGATGAGTCAGGCCAAGTTTGGTTAGTATTGGCCCAGTAGTTTTAGAAAAGAAGATCTTTGAATAAAAGTTAACGGACAGACGGACGACGGACGCCGAGTGATGGCAAAAGCTCACATGGCCTGTGGCAAAGAAGGAACTGACAGCTTTTGTACAAGAATGTCGTTACCTCTGTTTAAATTGGCAAGTGACGTACTATGAGTTTTTACGGTTTTCAAATAGAGATTCAGTGGCATGCATGGGTGGTCTAGTTATTATCAATTTGCGGGAATCATACCAGAAAGGTTACAGATCGCCAATAATGATTCAATTTAAAGCAGAATTCAAAGTAGTGCATTACATACGAGTTAAATCAGCACGTTGGAGAACTTTAGAAAATAAACTTACTACGACTTTCAACCAATATGACCCAGGGCATGGCAGCTTTGATTGTTGAAAAATCAATCGGGATAAATTTTACAAAGACCAGCATTAGAGACCGGTCAAATAATTAAATAAAACGCTTACATCTAAAATGTATTGTAAAAAAAAATCTTGGAAGGAAAGTTCCAAAGACGCGACCCCGAATTTTATGGTTTACGGAAATGAAATTATTCAGCTCAGAGTTGAAATTGGACATGAAATAGATATACCATGAAATAACATTTAGGAGGCAGATTTTCTGAAGCTTGATTTCTGAAGTCTCAAATCAAGATTTTTGATTGGTTGCAGTTGGACTTGGCTACATCCAATGAGAGTGCTACAATTCATATCTTTTAATAAAATGACAATAGAAATAGAGTGTGTATTGATTTTTTAATTTTGCAAAATTCCAATGATTTGTAATGTTTCTTTACTTTTGAGGGTTCATTTTCCCCAAATAAAGTATTTTTGTTTTGAGTTTTGACATTATTAGATATCAGAAATGGTCTTTAATTTTTACGACAAATCAAACTGAAAATCTTACTTCAAAGGGAGATGATTTTGTACTTGTGTCTCCAAAATATGGCTTGATCTGCAAAGGGTAAAGAGGAGAGGAGTGGATCGTACACCTTGGCTAGCGAAGATTACATTCAGGTAACACCAGAGCTATTCATCAGGAAGATACTCCTTAGATGATATGAGGTAAATAAGGAAATGCATACAGAAAACAAAGAATTTAGCATTCCGTCACGCTTTTGGGTACCAAGTTTGCGTTATATGAAACTCAGACACCCTTGGCCCGATACTTCTGAAACTTTGCACAGTTGTTGTAGGCACATTGAAAATGTGCACCGTCCCTTTTGGAGAATGAGAAAGAAGAAAAAATGTAAAATCTATCAATTGTTGATCTATGTGATTTTTTTCATCAAATTTTATCATTATGGTACTGAGTTTGTGTTATCTGAAACTCTGACACCTTATGCTTGATGCTTTTGAAACTTTGCACAGATGTCTTGGACACATTGAAAATGGGGGTAATAACAAAAAGAGTTGTCAAGTCCAGGAAACAAAGAGAGAAATCATTTTATCATCAAATTTTAGCATTTATAGGATACTAAGTTTGTGAAATCTGAAATTCGGACGCGTTACAGCTAATGCATTTGAAACAGTGCACAGTTGTTTTGGTTACATTGAAAACGTGCATCCCCCCCTTGAGTCAGTTTTGATTAAAATGCCCATTTTATCCATTATTGAACTTGGCTTATATTTTATCATATTATACATTATGGTGTATGTACTCAGTTTGTATCAAAAGACGTCACGCAGTTCTGAACGCACTGAACATGGGCAGCTATTATTGAATTTTACATATAGAAAATTTTTATTTTATTCATTGTTTATTCGTTAATTTAAGGGGAGATAATTCGAAAGAAATGAATAGGGGAAAATAACATTTTCACGATTTTTTCAAAAATATGATCGGTGACCTTTTTCTTAGCACAGTTTATACCACGTTTTCACCAAAATCTGTTGTTTTAATCATATAAAAATTATATAAAAAAGTATTTTCTCCCTATATAGACCAGAGACATATAGATCTGTCTCTGTACAGACTAAGCTCAAAATCTTGCTATTTTCGGAAGCTTCTTCCGTAAAAACGAGTTCGGTGACATACTGAGTTTTTTTGCTAAATTTTTGAAGTGCATTTCATAAATTTTCAATCACAGAAATATTAGAAAAATCTATCGTTTTGGTTTTAGTCCCCAAAACCACCTTAAGATATTGACAAGTTTGAACACAAAGAAACATCTATTGAACAAGACTTATAGCTAGTCCTTGGTTTAATCACGAGGCAAATCCAGATATTAAATAAAAAACTTAAGAATGATAATAGAAAAATGCTTTCTAGTTTCACAAACTGGAACGTAACTGACATTCTCTAAGTAATAAGGGGATATCGACGGGGTATTCTACACAAATCCGTTAAACAGGTTTTGGAAACAGTAATCTGAAAATTTTACACATATACTTGCCTCTCTTTGACCTGTGTCTACTGAAATACGCGAAGACTCTTTACCAAACCCTTCGGGAACTTTTGAGTTTTATTTCACTTCCGTAGTTCGACAGTATTTTACCAGCGGACTAGGCTCCTTGAGCTAGCCGACAGTTTAGCGGCGAGCCTTCTTTGACCCATCTTTTTAAATTACGTTTCGTCATATTCATTTCATTTTTCAAGACAGTGGTCCTAGACTTAGAAGTGTATCTATATTGGATTTTATTCATATGTTTATCATACTATAGGGAAACGGGATAGAGAAAGGGGAGATCCGGGTACACATAACCCGGTTTAACCCTATCGCTGGTTTTTCCTAGTGCCGGCACCAGGTCCGCCTATCCCAAGTTCAAATCGTTATTTACGTTTGTCTCTTGTCTTTCATTTGTGTCTTTCTAAAGCAGTTCGCTTTTATATTATGGCATGTGATTTGTAGTTTTGTAGGTGTTCACTGTTATCTTGGTTGCAATTTCAACTTCAGAGAAATACAAACTCATCTAGTTTAAAGCATTCTCACAATGAAAGCACAAGCGAATTTATCTGAATGGTTATAAAGATATGAATAGATTGATTGATGGTGTTCTTTCCATCAATTACGCATCTTTTGCTAAATTGGATCCCATTAATATATCCGCCAGGACTAGAGATAAAGGAAACGACAGAAACCACTAAATATACATCCTTTTTACTTACACCTCGAATTGACGAAAATGGCCACCTCAGTACTTAAATTTACGACAAAAGAGACGATTTTAATTTCAACATTACCAATGTCCCTAACATCTACGCTTACGGGGTGTATGTTTCACAGTTGATCTATAACAAATCATACAGACTTTCTCATTTGATATCGTTATCTTCGTGACCGCCGTATCATTCAAGGCTTCAAACAATTCCATCTGTAATGACAATTTAAAAAGTTCTTTTTATAAATATCAGTCCCTTGTAATTATAATTGAAGTCTCGGTCCGAACTCTTATTCAAGATTCTTTTTTACTTAGTACTGGGATGATCATTTCATTAAAGATCCACGACTTTTCCATAGCTATTGCTGTCGAGTTGCTATCGGGCACTACCGAAATGGAAGGGGAAGTTTGGAGCGCCATAAAACCGGTTGAACCCACCATTTTTTTTTAAATGCATGTACCAAGTCAGGTCAATTGCAGTCGACAATTTTCCAGTGGCCTCCACCTTATTTGTCTTTTTCTCGCATGGGCTTCGGCACTTTTTTTCGGTAATTTTGTTATCATCCCCCTGCATTTAAGTTTAAGTGGGGTACCCAAGGTCCAAAAACTCGCTTAGTTTTGGAGTCTGGATTTACGGAATCACACAAGGCTAATTTTTGTTTTTAATGCCATTACAACTATTAAATTCAATATTTTTTGTTGTCGTAGTAATTTTCTGTCGTCACGATTTCTATAATTTCGCGTTTTTAAGGGTACTTTTTAACGGAGTTTGGGATATGGTATCTTTAAACTTGTAGAAAACAGTAGCATGCCCTAATATGCTAATAATTACATTTCATGAATATTCATTTGAATTCCGTAAATTTGATTGGCGAACATCGCTCACGTGGCATATCAATGTGAACTTGTAATTCCCATGCAACACATTTGATCATACAAGGACGTATACATCCTTGGATCATATGACCACGTCGCGGATGAATTAGTAAAAAAGAATCCATTGTTTATGATGTACTATCCTTCGATCTCGACTGTCTAAATTCACCTTCACCAGTTAAAAGTTGTGAAATATCGCCGTTTTAGACTAAGTTTAAAAAGAATATTTTTTGTCATTTTTATAGACTTACCTTAAACTGTGTTTCAAAATCTTACTTTTCATACCTTTTCTATGCTAAATTTGATGATTTTTGTATTTCGCAACATATCAAACTTCTTCGCAAGGATAAAATGAAGTAAAATTTTCAAAACACTTAACTTTTTTTGACATTTGTAAAGAGTTAGTATAAACCGTCGACATAAAATTTTACTTTTCATATCTTTTTAATGCTAAAATTCATCAAGTTTTTGCTTCCCGAATTATAAAACTCCTTCGAAAGTATATTATGACGTTGAATTTTCAAAACACTGAATTTTTTTTGGTCATTTTTATAGACTTAGTTTAAACTGCTGTTTCAAAATCTTGCTTTCCATACCTTTTCTATGCTAAATTTGATATTTTTTGTATTTCGCAACATATCAAACTTCTTCGCAAGGATATAATGATGTAAAATTTTCAAAACACTTAACTTTTTTTGACAGTTTTAAAGAGTTATAATAAACCGTTGACTAAAAATTTTACTTTTCATATCTCCTTAATGCTAAAATTCATCAAGTTTAATGGTTCAGGAATTATAAAACTCCTCCCAAAGGATACTATGGTGTAAAATTTTCAAAACACTGAATTGTTTTTGTCATTTTTAAAGACTGAGTTTGAACCATTGATTAAAAAATCTAACTATTCTGTCTATTCTATGCTAAATTTCATAATTTTTTTATTTCCCGACACATCAAACTCTTTCGAAAGGATATCATGAAGTAAAATTTTCAAACACTTTATTGTTTTTGTCATTTTTATAGAGTAAGTTTAAACCGTAAACTTAAAATTATACTTTTCATTCCTCTTAAATGCTAAAATTCATGAAATTTTTAACTTCCAAATTATAAAACTCCTTGGAAAGGATATGATGAAGTAAAAGTTTTAAATTGTTGAATTGTTTTGATCATTTATAAGACAGATTTTTTTTTTTACTGCTTATCAAATTATTTATTTTTCATACAAAATCTCATGATTTTTTTTTATTTGGAAACACAGTACACATCCAGTTATATGAAAATCAAAATCTTTGCTCTATAGATTAGTTAAATTGAATATTCTTTTTAAACTTAGTCTAAAACGGCGATATTTCACAACTTTTAACAGGTGAAGGTGAATTTAGACGGTCGAGATCGAATCCTTTCAGGACTCGCGAATCTGATATCCATTCGCACCTAAATGTGTCACAGGTACAACTCTATTTGATAATTAATTTATAATATCAAAATATATAAAATAAATAAAAGATACGAAATTTGAATAAAAAAGAGAGAAATATAAGCGATAAACAGAAAAAAA
>MJUU01066407.1:0-11042 GCA_002080025.1 Modiolus philippinarum | reverse complement strand
TTCACGGTCTAGTGAGCATGTTAAGTTTTTGTGATTAGGTCATTTTCTCAGTAACTATAACTGGTAGGTCAATGACATTTGGTATATAGGTTGGTCTTGAGTAGTACATGACAGTCTGCTATATGGCTTTTGTCTGTGACCTCAATTTCACGGTCCAATGACCATGTTTAGTTGTTGTGCTTAGTTTAGTTTCTTAGTACCTATAAGTGATAGGTCAATGATATTTAATATGTACCTTGGTCTTAGGTAGTACATGACAGTCTGCCATATGGCTTTTGTTCTTGAGCTCAATTTCACGATCTAGTGAGCATGTCAAGTTTCTGTGATTAGGTCATTTCCTCAGTAACTATAAGTGGTAGGTCAATGATATGTGGTATATAGGTTGGTCTTGGCTGGTACATGACAGTCTGCTATATGGTTTTTGTCTTTGACCTCAATTTCATGGTCCAATGAACATGTTGAGTTTTTGTGCTTAGTTTAGTTTCTCAGTAACTATAAGTGGTAGGTCAATGATATATGGTATGGAGGTTGTTCTTAGGTAGTACATGACAGTCTGTCATATGGCTTTTTTCTTGACCTCAATTTCACGGTCTAGTGAGCATGTTAAGTTTTTGTGATTAGGTCATTTTCTCAGTAACTATAACTGGTAGGTCAATGACATTTGGTATATAGGTTGGTCTTGAGTAGTACATGACAGTCTGCTATATGGCTTTTGTCTTTGACCTCAATTTTATGGTCCAGTGATCATGTTAAGTTTCCTAGTATCTATTAATGTAAGGTCAATTATATTTGGTATTTGGGTTTGTCTTAAATGGAAAATGACAGCCCAATGTTTGGCTTTAGCCCTTGACCTCATTTTCATGGTTTAATGAACATGTTTGGTTTTTCAGTATCTATCAGTGGTCACTGCTATTTTCGTTTTGGGGATTCATGACAGTCTGGTCTATTGCTTTTTTCACTTAGCCTAATTTCATAGTCTAGTGAATATAGTTAGTTTTCTGATTTAGTCAGTTTGAGAATTCACATCAATTTTGCTACCATGAAGGGACGGGCAGGACATCAATTTGGGTCCAAACTTGTTAATGTAGGAATTTTAGTACTGATATTATTTTAAATTAGATGAAAACGGCAAAGAGAGAAGAAAACGTGAAAAAGAATGATAAAGTTAAAAGCAGACAAGCAACAAATCTACAGGTTTCTTCAGATTTACTCAACATGCACACAGGGGTAAGAGTAATTTTAGTTGCCATGCATTAACTAGCACTTGATAGCAATAAGCATTTTTTTTTCATTTAGTGGAATGTTTTCTTTAAAAAAAAAAACAACTTGTTCATGTTGGCCCTACATGTAGTATTATTTATAACATCAAAAACAAAACCTGTAATTCTTTTCTGCATACAACTTTATAGAGTTTTGTTCATTATATATTTGGGGAAAAATGTATAGATAAGGCCAAAATTAAAATAATGTTTGTTTCCCCTTATCCGACTGACACTTAAGAAATGGCCCTACTCAAATAATTTTATTGACTTTTCAGAGAGATTTTTTTTCACTTAAATTTGGATAAAGAAATAGTTATTTCTAACCTTTTTTAGTAAAAAAAAAAAATTCTTCCTTCCTAACTAGTCAACATTATTCGGGAAGGTCGGGTAACGGGAAACAAAATGTTTTTCAATTATGGCCTAATGGAGACATAATCTACATCTGGTTTTTCTCAGAGAATCCAAAGGATTTTGACTGAAGTACACATTCACCAAAGTCATAATTGGTGGAAACATTAAAATTGAAAATTTTATGAGGGCTCTTTTAGAAATAATGAAGAGGGGTGGCACCCTTTTCCAGCAGCACCACCCATACGATTTAAATTTTATATTTTTATGATCCGAAGTATGAAATTTTGCTCTTGTACCCATCATTCATCTATTTAAGTATTATAAGTGCCATTCAACACCCCCATATATTTTTTTCTGGAAAAGCCCCGAGTTTGATATCTGTTTAGATTGAAAAAATTCATTTTTATTACTGTATTATATAAATTTATGTATTTAATTCTCAGAGGGATCCATCTGAGATTATAGTGGAAGTGGAGAACGTTTTGCAAGCAAAGGTAATCTTTCACAAAGTACTGTTTTGAAGTTCTGATTATTTTTCTAGAGTGTTGACAAAATTCAACTGAATATTTTATCAAATAAGACCAAACTACCCCTAGGACTATACGAGTAATTGTCCTAATTCATTATTTTGTTGTGGGTTTTCACAATTATCTTTTAAATAGTAACAGATTGCTTATATAATGTTAAGCATGTCAAGGATACATTTTTTTTTCTTTTTGTTTTAATGTAATCACTTTATTTTATTAAGTGTAATATGATACTAGTAATTTAGTTAGCATGTCATAATATTTTATATAAATGGAAAGCGGAGAAGACTTCATAAGTATGTCTTACTGGTGTCTAATCGAATTTGTTTTATTAACAAACTAAGTTTAAACTAAACTATTAAATACATCTTGGGTTATACCAGAGTCATCCAACAACTTTCAAGGTGGACAATAGGTGAGCACTTTTTCCTGCAGAAATTTCGTTTTGCTTCCTTTGAAATTTTCAAAGAAATGTTCTTCCTTTGGGCTTACTTTTATATAGTTTGTTATGGTGATTCTAGTAAATAAAAATATAAAATAATTATTTTAAACCTATGCTACAGTATTGTTCCAATATGGTATTGGTTGAAGAACTGTAGCCTTTATTATGAACATATATATGGTGATGTTGGTAACATTTTTAATTTTCCACCAAATAAACCTACAACATTGTTCGTGTTGATCATTGTCTTGCAATATATAACTCAAATACAAATTTGTTAAAGCACTTTGCAACATCAAAATAGAAGGGTTCATATGGGTAACACATTAACATGTTCTGCCATGTATATTGTATACAATTTTGATGTCATGTATCATTTGTGCCAAAACACCAAAAAAAAAAAATCCTTTAACAAACAACTGCATGATTCTAACAGTAGATTAAGTCAAACATCATTTCGGGTCAAGTCCATTGTGATTGTTGTATATACTGTATTGGAATTATAAAAGTACTATTTCAGATATGAGGATAAATATATAAGTATTTATTTTGTAGATTGATCATCATACAAAGATTATTGAGGTCATTGCAAAAAATCAAGAAGATATGAACAATTCCATCAGACAATTATCTGACGCAATCAGATGCAAAGAATGCCTGAAGGTAATGTATAAGTTCAGTAGATAATTCATCATTAAACTACCTTGGAATGAAACATTTTTTGTTTGCAGCAATGTATATTTGATACATAAAGATCACTGTGTGATATCATTAGTGTCACAATTTTTTTCCATTTTATCAAAAACTTAACACATCACAGTTACAGATATATGGTTCGAAGCTAAATTCCCATAAAGACCATTTGTCACACTCAAATCTTATCAAACGTCTAATCTGACAAGTTAATCAGATCAAGTACATTTTTGTGTATATATTCGTTGTATTAAGAAGTAAATTTGGGATAAAATGTATATGAACATGATGAAGCCGGCTTTAAATAAATATAATTTTTATTCTATGTAAAGAGCATAGTCCACTATACAGGAAACAAAGATTTTTAAAGGTGGCAAAAAAAGTATGTGCATGTGGTCTGTACAGAAATCTCAGGCATGTTCCCTCATGGGTGAAGACTTTAATTGAATAGCCCTGATCGAAACATGTTTAAAAACTATCAGTGTTGGATGAGACAAACTGTAAAATGGAGTTCTGCTGAATCTATGAATAATAATTTATTGATTTTACTAGGTTTCAGTGTGGATTTGTAAATTATTAATGTAAGATTTTTTTTCTATATATTTCTTTTTAATGGATCACCTCATTCATCAACAACTGCATAGTGTATATTCTCATAGTATCATAAATTGCATGATGATATAAATGATGTTTGCATGCAAGGCAACAGAAAACTCTTCAGTTCGATGTATTTTTGTATAAAAATAGGCAGTTTGGTTCAAATTTTTAGGTAAATAATAAATTCTTTTCCTTTAACTTTGGTCACATTTAACTTATTTGAAGATTCTGAGAAACATAATTGGGAGGAATATTGGAAGAAAACAAATGGAAAAAATATTTCTTTGTCCAGGCTAATGTGAATATACATGTACATACAACTTGACAAGCAAGAAGAAAGATGGACAGTATTAAATATTTGGTTGACAGTGAGATCTGATAGAGAATCTTCAGATTGAATTGGTGTGGCCCTATTTGTATATGGCACTGGCAGGGTGACATTTCTTTTCTTTACTATATATATATATATATATAACACATAAATATGCATGTACAAATGTCAATCAAACACTTGTGCTTACCAGAGAAATGGTTTTGCTTCAGTGTTGTTCCTAATTTTTATACGTTCATTTTGACGGGACCTATTATGGTATACCGGTGTCCGTCCGCCTGTCTGTCCTTCCACCCACATGTCTTACTCTAACAAGAGAACGCTTCGATTATTTTTCTTGAAACTTTGCAGGATTCTTGGGTATGACAGAAAAAAGATCCTATAGTTTTATTTTTTCATTGTATTTTCTGTTCCAGAGTTATGGGACTTTGATTATTTCATAAAAGCATTAAATTGCAGTTTCCGTCCACACGTTATACTAGAGAACACTTTGATCACTTTTCTTGAAGCTTTGCTCAGATAAGTAAATTTAGTTTTGAGTATGGAAAACATTGATATTCTTTTATTTACTGTTTTAGATAAGATGAAATAATTGATACATATCAAAAGTCTGTTTTCAAGTTTGATTAGATGGAAGAATCATTTAATCATTTACTTTAAAGTGGAGAGAGGCATATCATGCACTTTTTGCGCATCTGTTTATTTACACTACACATTAGAGCAAACAAAGAAGTTTGATATTTTTATTTTTTCCTAAATATGAACTATATATGTTCAATGAAGATGGTATTCCAGACCATGCAGGTTTTAGTTGGGGAAAGTCACAGGTTCCATCTTTTCTTTGAAGGACATCTGTACAAATATTTATGCTTTGCAGTTCATATGGCATAGCTTATTAAAGGCAATAACTTGTATAAGTATTTGGAGATACTAGTTATACCCCGCCGCATGTAGTGGTGAGGTATTATGTGATCCCCTAACTTGTGTGTCCATCCAACAGCCCGTCCCCGAAGGTGAGGTATTATGTGATACCCTAAGTCGTGTGTCCGTCCGTCCGTCAGTCACCGAAGGTTTCAGACTGACTATTTGTGAATGAAATAACATTTGGTCTTCAGACTTGGTATGCAAGTTGTTTACCACAAACTCAGGTCAAGTTAGATTTTGGGTTCAGATGTCCGAGGGGTTCATGAGTTATGCCCCTTGAAACTTTAAAATTTTGAGGGTTTCCGAATGATTACTTGTGAGCGAATTAACATAAGGTCTTCAAACTTGGTATGTAAGTTGTTTACTATAAATCTCAGACCAAGTTCGATTTTGGGTTCAGATGTCCAATTATGCCCCTTTTAACTTTGAAATTTTTTGAAACTTCGCGGGGTATCATGTTATGCACCATTAATATTTTTCACTTGATATAAAATGTGTTAATTACTAACAAACCCAACAGTCAGTAAGAGAGATACATGTAACTGCATTTAAAAATGTATTTGAATTTAACAATTAAGGTGCATTCAACTAATGAACACTAGTTAATTTTTATTTTTTACCATTTCTACCAGGATTCAGGAATTCAAATTTCATGCAGTATTTTGTTGTACAAAACTTTTTTTATTATAAAATTCGTTCTTTTTATGTTATTAAATCAAGATCATAAATTTTTGCACTTTTAAATTTGTAAAAAATATTTTGTTACATCACAGGCTGTTAGAGATGCTTCAACAGGTCAAATCAACAGGACAATTAAGCTAGAATCAACTCCAAAGAAAAAAAATGGTAACCTATCTGATAGTATTTGGTCATAATAATGCATTTTAGTTTGTCTCAACAGTTATCTGTGATTATTTGAGTATTCCAGTTGTACTCATCCAGGTTTATGTTGATGTTCGGTATTCATGTCGAGTCCAAGTGGAATAAGGTCTAGGCACATAAGGTCACAGTGACCTAGTTGGTAAGCAAGTTCACAAAACATGTCGATCATGTCCATCCTGACTGCCAAAAACAGCTTTTTTTACATGTCAGTTATAAATATTGTAGGACTGACAGAAAAATGAAATGTTCTGGTCCCGTGACCAACAGGCCCAACAATGCCTAAGCAAACTGCTGTGACCTACATTTTTTGCTTTGTTGATGTACATTGCAAGGTCTTGCAAGGTGTGGAGTTTATTTCTTGCCATCTATATTTGAACAGTATAAACAGGAGAAGTTGATTGAAACCAATGTCATGGTGACATAAATTTATAGTCTGAAAAGGGGGTTACAAAATTATGATTGTTTCCATTCCAAAGCAGCTTACTTTTTTGTTGTTGTTAAGTGACATTAAAATCTAGCAACATAGCAATCAAACAATAACAATTTGTCACATCATCACGGGTCATATCCACATTAATTTGTGAGATTATTTGCTAAGCTCACAAACTTCTTTTATTTTTAAATGAACAAATGTGTAAGGTGCGCTTTGTACCACATGATTCAAATTTCACTTTAATTGAAAATTGCATTCTTTTGTAAACTATTTTTCCAGATAACAAAATTTTGCAAGAAGAAGCATTGCCAAGTATCGTTGAAGTGCCAAGTGCAGAAATGCCAAACCATGTTGAAGCTGAAGGAGATGATGATGCAGATGAAGATGGTAATTATTTAACATAGCTTCATGCAACATGGAATTTTTGTACATTTCAGGCATACAGAGGGTTTCGTTTATATATAGGTATTTCAGAATTTGTTTATATCAATAAAAAAGATTTGTAGACACCGTATCTTGAAGAAATTAATGGGGACAAATAAAGTAATTCAGTATCCCTAAAAAAGAAAAGAACTGCAACTAAAATTAAAAGGTCAATTGTGCAGAGAACAATTGCAAGGTCTTTCACCAGTTTTCACCATGATCACACGTTTGAGTTTGATTTTGTTGTCTATTTCAGTTCAAAATGTGTTTTAAACAACAGTTCTGATCTTTATTAGTCTCAACGGTTGCTAAGGACTTTTTTGAAAAATTAGCTTGTTGCTAAGGACAGGAAAGTCACTTCCGGTTGGCAATGTCATTCATTTCCTCTTTACAACATTACGAAACTTTTTGCCTATTGTTGCTAAGGACTTTTATGGCAAATAATGTTGTTGTTAAGGACCTTGACCTTTGACCTTGACACCATTTTGTCGGCCATATTGAGGTGAACAATTTATCTTCTTATAATTTCTTTGTATCTTTAATAGTGTTTGAGATATAGGCAAAAAACTCGGACCCCGAAAAATGGTTTTTGGGCCATAGGTCCAAAATGAATGGTCCAATTATTTTGGACCCCAGTGTTAAATGTAGACCTCAATGAGACAAACATTCTCTCAAGTACATTTGATCAGCTAACTCTTACAGTTTACGAGTTTAAGCGATAAAAAGACAAAAGGTCATCGGTGACCTTGACCGGTGACCTTTGACCTTGACATTTTTAGATGGCCATATATCATATATTACTTATTAACAATGGTGAAGGTTTCAGGTCTTTAAGGCTTATCGTTTGGTAGTATCAAGCATTAACGGAAACTCAAAATCTTTCAAAGGGCAATAACTCATATAAAGAGTCGTCGAATCTCTTTGGACCAAATGTAACAAAGTTGCATCTCATGACAATGAACATTTTTTTATTACATATTTTCAGCCATCTATTACGGTTTACGAGTTAAAGCGATAACAAGGTCTAAGGTCATCCGTGACCTTGACGGTTG
Source organism: Modiolus philippinarum (assembly GCA_002080025.1). NCBI lineage: Eukaryota > Metazoa > Mollusca > Bivalvia > Mytilida > Modiolidae > Modiolus > Modiolus philippinarum. The sequence goes on along the minus strand of MJUU01066407.1, from coordinate 3,125 downwards.
ACCTTTGACCTTGACATTTGTAGATGGCCATATATGACTTATGAACAATGGTGAAGGTCTCAGGTCTCTACGTCTTATCATTTGGGAGTATTTAGCATTAACGGAAACTCAAAATCTTTCAAAGGGCAATAACTCATAAAGAGTCTGTCGAATCTCTTCGGACCAAATGTAACAAAGTTGCGACTTTTGATAAAGAACATTTTTCCCATTATATGTTTTCAGCCATCTATTACGGTTTTCGAGTTGAAGTGATATTTAGGCTTAAGGTCATCGGTGACCTTGACCGGTGGCCTTTGACCTTGACATTTAAGATGGCCATATATGACTTATGAACAATGGTGAAGGTTTCAGGTTTCTACGACTTATCGTTTGGGAGTATTTAGCATTAACGGAAACTCAAAAGAGTCGTCGAATCTCTTCGGACCAAATGTAACAAAGTTGCGTCTCATAATAATGAACATTTTTCCCATTATATGTTTTCAGCCATCTATTATGGTTTACGAGTTGAAGCTATAACAAGGCTTAAGGTCATCGGTGACCTTGACCGGTGACCTTTGACCTTGACATTTTTAGATGGCCATATATGACTTATGAACAATGGTGAAGGTTTCAGGTTTCTACGACTTATCGTTTGGGAGTATTTAGCATTAACGCAAACTCAAAATCTTTCAATAGGCATTAACTCATATAAAGAGTCGTCCAATCTCTTCGGACCAAATGTAACAAAATTGCGTCTCATGATAATGAAGATTTTTCCCATTATATGTTCTCAGCCATCTATTACGGTTTACGAGTTGAAGCGATAACAAGGCTTAAGGTCATCGGTGACCTTGACCGGTGAACTTTGACCTTGACATTTTTAGATGGCCATATACGACTTATGTACAATGGTGAAGGTTACAAGTTTCTACGACTTATCGTTTGGGAGTATTTAGCATTAATGCAAACTCAAAATCATTCAAAGGGCAAAAACTCAGATAAAGAGTCGTCGAATCTCTTCGGATCAAATGTAACGAAGTTGGGTCTCATGATAATGAACATTCTTCCCATTATATGTTTTCAGCCATCTATTACGGTTTTCGAGTTTAAGCGATAACAAGGGGTAAGGTCAAAGATCAAAGTAACCGATGACCTTGACCTTGACATTTTTATATGTAACTTATATCAACTAAGAATAATGGTGTAGGTCCCATGTCTCTACGACTAACCGTTTAGTAGTTTTGAGCGATGACGGAAACTGAAAATCTTCAAAGGGCAATAACCCCCCCCGCACGGTTTCGGACCAAATGTAATGAAGTTCCGTCATGACCTAACGAACATTTTCCCCATTACACTTCATCAGATATCGTTTACGGTTTTCGAGCTTAAACGATAACAAGGTTTTTTGTTCAGGGGCAGTTAAGTCCATTACTAAAAATAGATCTGTGTGAATGCGTTAATCAGAGGTGGCCTTCGTAAGACCCAACAACCACGTAAAGTTTCGAAATGATATGTGGCTTAGTTTTAGCACATCGGTTGCGGCGGAAGAAAAAGAATAAAAATAATAATTAAAAAGTCAATTGTTCAGAGAACAATTGCAAGGTCTTTCACCAGTTTTCACCATGATTACATGTAAGAGTTTGTTTTTGTTTTCTATTTTGGTAAAAAAAAGTTATGTAAACAAAAGTTTTTTTACCAACCATAAATGTAGATCGTAATGAGAGAAGTATTTTTGCAACAAAATGATTTCATCAATTTTTTATCATTTCCAAGATATCGCAATAACAAAATTTCGAATGATGGCCATTTTCAAAATGGCAGACGAAATTTTTTTTGACCATCCACGAATGATGATCTTAAAGAGATGATTATTTTTGCTACACAATGTTTTCGTAATTTTTTTTATCGTTTCCGAGATATGGTGATAACAAAATTTCGATTGGCGGCCATTTAGAAAATTGCGGACGAAATTGTTATTTTGACCAACCATAAATGAAGACCTTAATGAGAGGAGTATTTTTGCTTCACAATGTTTTCATCAATTTTTTATCGTTTCCGAGATATCGCGATAACAAAATTTCAAATGGCAGCCATTTTGAAAATGGCGGACGATTTTTTTTTTGACCAACCATAAATGAAGATCTTTAAGAGAGGAGTATTTTTGCGACACAATGTTTTCATAAATTTTTTATCGTTTCCGAGATATTGCGATAACAAAATTTCGAATGGCGGCCATTTTAAAAATGGCTGACGAAAATTTTTTTTTGACCATCAGAAATGTAGATCTTTATGAGAGGAGTATTTTTGCAACTCAATATTTCATAAATTTTTTATCGTTTCCGAGATATCGCGATAACAAAATTTCGAATGGCGGCCATTTTGAAAATGGCGTACAAAAATTTTGTTTTGACCAACCAAAAATGTAGATCTTTATGAGAGGAGTATTTTTGCAACACAATGTTTTCATAGATTTTTATCGTTTCCGAGATATCGCGATAACGAAATTTCGAATGGCGGACACAATTTTCTTTCCCCAGATTTGTAATCAGGGTCATTAAAGCTACCTGGATACCAAATTTCATCAAATTCCGATAACTTTGAGAAATCGACAAAATTAGGGGTCAAAAACGCGTAACCGGGGTCGCGACCCCAAAATTTTTTTTTGCATGACAAATCATCCTGAGGATGAAAGAAACATTTTCCCCCATTCAGAATTTTGATATCGGTTACGGTTTCTGAATTTATCTGATAACAAGAAAAACCGCAGTCGGGGAGAGAACTCTGTTACTAAAAATATATTTCGTCCATGACCTGGTTTCGGAAGAGAATTTCCAACTTGCAGTTACTTCGCGAAGTTTCGAAATGATACGTCAAAAGGTTTTCCGTACAGAGACCTTACGGAATAATAATAATAATAATAATAATAATGATAATAATTAAAAACTCAATTGTTCAGAGAACAATTGCAAGGTCTTTCACGAGCTTTATGGTTTGAAAAATTCTAAAAACAAGTGTAGACACAGATACCTCTTGCCTGAATATTAACATTGTTCTCACTAATTGTGAGTATTGGTGTTTCATTTGCCAAGAATTAAACTAAAGTGATGACCCTAAAAGATGTCTCGCCTGTCCCTGCTGGACTCTAA
>MJUU01066400.1:8629-30779 GCA_002080025.1 Modiolus philippinarum | reverse complement strand
TACAGGAGTTTGTCTTTTAATTCAGTGTGGAGTTGGTAAAACAATTCCTAGTGTTATACGAACACAGCTTTGCATGAGGGAGATACATTTGTACTCCTTATTTTTCAACACAATTTATACAAAATTTGTTATTGCAAGTTTTTTTTTAATAAAATCGGTTTTCGGGTCAGCACCAAAGTACTGACTACTGGGCTGGCGAATACCCTCGGAGACTAGCAGTCCATGAGAAGTGGCATCGACCCAGTAGTAACAAATCTGACTGTACATTACACTGTACTCTATAGTGGGTATCCATGGAGCATGAATAGAACATCCATTGGTCTATACCATTAATGATCATGCACATGCACATTGAGGAAAATAACATAAACTTGCATTTCGTTTTGTAACAGTTTGACGATGTTGTTGCTTACTTTGAAAATATGTCTTATTACGAAAAAATATGTTTGCACCTTTTCAAATGGATAAACCAGTCTATTCGGATTTCAATCATTTGATTCTAAAAATTAATGACATCTATTTAAGTCCACAAAAAAACCAGGTCTAGTGTCTAGAGTAATTGATATTTGATTCAAAAGCTAGAACAAACTGTTGGTCATTGGCTTGTCCTTGTCTTCTTATAAAATTTTAGTTTCTTGATATTTGGGTTATTGGGTGTGGTTTGTTTCCATTGATTTATTCACTTTTTTACCTTTTCGGGGCATTTAGGGCTTACTATATGGTGTGAGGTTCCTCACTGTGTTGAAGACCATATGGTGACCCCTAGATGTTTTGTTTTTGGTCGTTTAACCTGGATATGGGATGTTGTCTCCTTTTTTTCATGTCCTAGTTAAAATACATTGTCCTTAAATACTCAATTTTTTCTATACCAGAAAGGCACTTTGACGATACTGCATGCAATCCTGAACACAACATCAGTGTTGACGGGGTTTCAGATAATGTGTTTTAAGAAAGATAAAATATTTTGGGGTGTTATTTTAGTTTATATATCTCGTTGTGTTTGTGTGCAATGTGTCAATCAGAAGAACGAACAACTCATGGACAATGGCAACATCGGACACACTAAGAAACAAGGACACCACTTAAGCAAGGGACAAAAAAGAAAAATGAAGACACACATACAGATGAACAACACGGACCCAATAAAAACCATGGGTGAGATCAGGTGTACTGGAATTTGTTTGAAGACAAATGACATGGTTAAAGGTTTGTATTATATTTTTTTATTATGGTTGGTAGCTCGATCTTCTCTTATAGATAAGAAACTTCATCTTTTGTATATAATGTTTCATGATATACTAAATATTCAGTACAGAAAGTACTGATTGATCATTGACAAGATTAAAGTAATTGAATACTTGATCCTCTCGGTGCCAGGTGAGACATACAGGTGATCGAAAGCCTCTTGTTAAAATTTCCAAATATTTTTTTTTTGTAGTTGTCAAAAGGAGTGTCCGTAGAATTAAATGCAGTCAGATATTGCGTTATTTCAGTGCAATGGTTATAACCTGATAGATGCATTTCTAAATAAATTGTGGGTCTAATGATTAAATTGAGCACCAGCTATTTGTGTCATGTTGCAATTCATCAGAAATTGCCACGGAAATTTCGTAGACAATGAAATATTCAGCACAAGCTAGTAGAATCACTGTTGGGACGAACTTAAATCATCTCCGCAAAGGACACACATCTATTAGAGAACGTTTTCATCAGTACATTTTATCTCTCAAGTATTATGTGCATAATATGATCATGTAAATAAGATATCTTTAAAGTATGGTATTCACCTGACTTAAATTTATTAAAGAGTGATTATTATTGATTCGTTGAATCATTTAATTATTAAAATCATTGATTTTACACTTTTTAAATAATGCTGATGAGAGGTTAATTACTCCTTGAAACACGTGTACAACATTACGAAATTTACCGTTGATTATGCAAATTTTGGTATTTATTGTATTCTGAACTAGATTTTTCTCTTTCTTGTGAAAATCCCTTTTATAATAACTTATTGTGTTCAACGAAACTCTCTTAAAGCCACATTAGTTACATACTCTATGGAGAATACAAAGAATTTGATAAGTAAAGACGGATTTAAGACACCTAAATAGGCTTCCTAAACATTTGCTACATTTTGAGATGTATTGTACGTAAGATGTTCAATATACAATGTAGGACTACGATTTTTCATAAGATTGTATTTGGACATGCTTCATTAGTTATAAGACACTTTTGATGTTAGGATATGTACCGCTGCTACTTCCTTGATCCTCAAAAAATATACATAAGTGCTCTTCATTTTTGCTTCATTTTTTTTTATTTCTTTCTTATTTGCGTTGTTATCCTCAACAATCTCACTTTACACGTTTCAGTACCCTACAAAATATTAAAATAATATTACAAGTCTTATCTAAGATGTGTTTTTATTACAGAACAAGCACCTGGTAATAAGTTGAAAACAAATAAACAGGCCTGTACCCCGTCAATTGAAAAAAAAGAAATATTGTTTAGAGATTTCCCACTTTAGTGTATAAAATGATCGGTAATTAAAGTAAGAATATAATTAAATGAATTAAATGTATTTGATCAACAGAAATTGGTTTTGGGATGTTACTCCGTAATTTGTGGGAACATAAACGCTCTGCTAACGCTAAATGATACCCAGATTACCAGTATTTAATTGAAAACATTTAAAAGTGTTACTTACTCTGTACATGCTGTAGGACACAAAGGAGTAAGTGCAGCTCCGAATCCTGTAGCAGCGAGAGCACTACCACATGCTGTAACACATGCTGTTTGTCCCATACCAGAATGTGCAAATTGTTCTACTACACCAATAACCTGGTGCAAATCAGGAAGATGGATCTGGAGACTTCCAACTGCATAAAATGAAAAGTTTGATTTTTTTATTGACGTCAATTTTATATTGATTTTTCAAAAATTATGTCGACAAAAGTTTTGTATTCTTTTTTTTTTTCAAGTACAACAAAAATAGCGAAAGGTATCAATCCTTCCATCCATGACAATAAACAAATGGTGTGATAACAAAATTACCGAACAGTTATTAAGAGCCAAAGTCCATGAGACAAAAAAAAACACCACTGGCAGAATTGTCGACAACAAAGGTCCTGACTTTGAACAGGCATTTAAATAAAATGATGGGTTAAACCGGCTTCATGGCACACCCAACCCCTCTTTTATAGAATTATATATGTATATATTTTTTTCGCAAATTCAAATGTGTATAAATTGCTAAAAACAGTCCATATTTTATTTTTGTAGGCCAGCTCTTTCACATATAATTAGAAGCATTATCGCCCGTACAACACGCACATGTCTTGTCAGATAAATCGTATACACTGTATAGATATTACACCACGTTATATAAACTTCTTCCTATACTAGTACCTTTATGAATTTTAAGGAAACCCGGATGAATTATCATACGAAAAGATTCTACAAAAATACTTAGATCAAATACAAATGGTTTTTTCACAACAAGACATCAATGGCGCAAAATGTAACAATACCGTCATTTTTTCATTCTTAAGCATCAAACACCCCTCACTCTCTCTCTCTCTCTGTGAAAAATGCTAATAAACGGGAAAATATGGTTCTAGAAGTATCTTAGAGTATTATGCAAATTTCACGACACTTCTATAAAAGAAATTAAGTAATAAAGAGAACAAAAAAGAAACAAACAAACAAACAAACAAACAAAAACAAAACAAAAACAAACAAAAAAACCAAACAAACAAACAAAAAACAAACAAACAAACAAAAAACAAACAAAAAAAAAACACTGAGCTTGAATTAATAAAAACATGAATGTTGGATACAAATGTACGTTGTATAAAACAAATAGGTCAAACAAAGGTTGGTACTTACCAGATTGATTGAGTTTGAAAATGTCTTCCACGCCTTAGTCTTGGGAAATGTGTCATCATATTCGGTGAATGCCCCTATTATTATATATTTGCCTGTTTAATAAATTTCAGTGACAGCATAATATGACATAGTCATGATAGTCAAGCTACTTACTCAGAAATCTTTCCTGTGGAGCACCAAAGATAACTGGCAACAGAACAGCTAGTAGCAACAAGTATTTCATTCTGTCTGTAAAATAGATTAACAAGTGAAATCTAAGAAATAATTCATAGATATTTTGACTTTTCAAATGCTGAAAAGTAGTGAAAATCATGAACGTTGACAAAGAAACCTTTAAAAAAAGTTATTGCATTTTATCCGTTTGGAGAATCACTTTAAATATCCAGGTCAACCTCTGATATAGCCGGGTTAACCGGATATGGCTTTTTCAGAAAGGCTGTGCAGGCTGATAAAACCATGGAGAAGGATGATAAAGATATGTTATCGGGCTGTTGACAGCTATGTATCGTAAAATATCAGCCCGTGAGCAAGAGTTGACCCGAAGCTTCATATTCCGGCGCGCGGGATATTATTTTAGAATGCATTAGCTGTCAAAAGTCCGATAACTTGTTTATCAACGTTTATATTTTGCATTACACATGTAGTATTGTATTTATTGAACTGAGGTTTCAAATTCTCCCAAAATGTTATTCTCACCTTTTCAGCAATTTTCAGCTTCAAAAATATGTTTTGTATTGTTTTATCATTTTATCTCAGTTTCTGTAGTTTTTCTAACGTCTAGTTTATCTATTTTTGTAATCATGATTCTGTTTTGAATACCTTATCGGAAAGTATAAATGCAATATATGATTATTTTCAGCCGTTTGATTTCGTTGGGAAACTTGAATAAAGGTTATTGCAATTCAAACGTTGGGAAAATTGTTTGTATATCCAGGTCAACCTCTGATACATGTATATTCATGTCAACCGGATATGGCTTTTATGGAAAGGCTCTGCAGGCTGATAAAACCCTGGGGAAGGATGATAAAATTGAAATACATGTATTCTTCCTCGATTCATTTCTATTCTGCTTGTTTTTGGTATCATTTTTGTAGTAAGCGGATTTGGAATAATAAAGTTCTAGATTACTTTACTTGTAACGATAAAACATACCTAAAATCTTTGGTTTATTTTCACAATGAAAGCAACAATTAAATACGATGAACAAGATCGATACAACGGACCGGTATTTGTTCTTAAACCAAAAGTTAAGAAACACAAAGTTCAACATATATACCAACTACAATAACAAAAACTAATATTGACGATTGGTAATGAAAATTGGTGTCCAAAAAGCTTACAAAATAACGAAGTTTTCTCCATTTTAATTCAGTAATCTAGTAAATATTATCTTCAGTGAAATGCGAAAAAATATATGTAGAAGAAAAACAGCAAAGCATATGGTGGATGATAGATTTCGTGATATCACTTAGACGTTAGTCGACAACACAAAATTAGATTATAATAAAATGACATTTTGATAACAAGAACAATACGGGTTGATTCAGCACTTAAATGATGATAAAATACAGAATATTTATTTTCTAAAATTTGATAAATAGGTCTTCAATTTGATTGACCTTTTAATCATAATTAGACAATATTCCTCATGATTTAAAAAGGCAATTGCCAAAATTTACATTTACAAACAGAACTTTCTTATCATAAAAAAATTGAATATTGAAGAATCATTTTGCAGTGTTCCAAAATATGTATTTGCAAATCTATAGAAAATATACTCCTTACATGTGTCTGAGTCGGTATTGTCCAGATAATTAACTGATTGGGCAAATGTCACGTATATTTATACTCTGAGGAAATGGTCATCGTGACGAACCAAGGGTCAGAAGTACAATAATGATAAGTACACCATATAACAATATATAATCAAAGGAGGACATGGACTAAGCTAACTCCCATACTTTGTGTCTGGTCATTTCGTGGAGAAATACATCCGGGGTTTTCGTCTGGTGCAATGTCAGTATGTTTCGAAAGACTAAAATCTGCTGTTTTGCATTGATGGATAACATGTTACTATAATTTTTAGTGTTGTATTATACCAAATTACACAAAATACCAAAACTGTGGTAAATTTAAAATTGTAGATAGTCATTTCGACAGCTAATATCACTTGAAACAAAATATAAAATCAAAGCATTCGGAAGGTCAGTGGTCAACAATGGTAAGAAGGTTGAAGAAAATAAATAATGCAAGGGCCTAATAATAACGCCAAAACAAGGTAATGAAAAGAGTATTGTTAAATCTTTTTTAAAGTGGTTCGGCGCGGGGTAGATAGGAAAGCCCGAAAAATGCTGACCTTTCCGCCTTCGCCCATTTCACCCCTTCTCCCTTTCTGTTAAAAACGATTGGGTTTTCGTCGCTTATATCAAGGTGAGCATGTTGACTGTTAATTGTTGCAGTAATTTTACAACAAAAAATTTGAAAGCAAAGTATGTTTACGCAATATGTTTTTTCCACTGATTTATTGTTAAACTCTACTAAATGACCAATCAGCTGCTGGTATAGTCAAAAATAGTACTGACATAAACAAAGCCATACTACTTTCTCTTTGTATATAAAAGTCAATATTGACAATATCGGAGCCCTTAAACGCTCTTATTATCATGAAACACTTCCGGATTGACAAGCATTTGGATTCAGTCAGCCTCATTGCTTGGGTAAAGTACTGAAGCCTCATCAATGATCACACGTATGCCCAAATATATTAAAAGTCAGACTCCACTAAATATTTTCCATAGGCGGCCATTATAACGTTTTGTGAATTTTCTTAATTACCTGAAGTTCACTTTATGCGGCGTATTAATGTTTCAAAGCGGCATGTCTGCCAAGTAACATATCCGAACGACGACCCAATTTTAAAGTAAAATAAGAAATTTCCCTCGCTTAACCTAACTAGGATATGCAAATTACCAATTTTGCCTATCAGATCCTTTGGCATGTATGTACTCATTGATGAGGCTTCAGTATTTTTCACATGCAAGGAAAGACATTGAATCAAAATGCTGGTCAATTCGGAAGTATTTCATGATCATTTGAGCGTTTTAAAACTCAGATATTGTTAATATTGACAGTTATATTGAAAGTGACAGTAGCATGGTTTTGTTTATATAAGTACTACTTTTGACTATGCTAGCAGCTGATTGGTCATTTTGTAGAGTCTAACCTTAATAGGTAGTTAAATATTTTAAAAGTTCAATTATTGGTCTTTATCATGTAGCTTAATCAATATCCAAATAGAAAACTTCTTATAAATATGCTTGTTGCCTCTTGAAAAAAAAATTCCTTATTTCAAATGCCTGGTACCTAAGTGTTTTCAGAACTTTGAAAAATTCAAGGTTCTGTTAATGGTTCAACTTTGAAAATAGAGGTTGAATTACTGTTTTAGAATCATCTGACTATCTTTGTGATACTGTATAGCAGAGTGGTGCACTATACTATCATTAGGTTGCTTCTTACAAAGAAAGCAGCCATACAAATGGTGTAAATCTTGGCATTTTAAGCCGCCTCCCCCCATTTTCAGCATGTGTTTCTGAGGTCAGTTTTTGTCCATACAATTCACTCAAATTACATATAACTGATACCAAAGGATCATCATGTGAAACTAAAGGTAAAACAAACTCCAGAAAGTGAATAGAGATTGTTCATAATATTCTATTATCCAACAAAATAAAATTAAGTGTAAAATTTGTTGAAAATTCAGTCTTTACTTATCATGGGGACAGTATGAGAGTGTGTCCAAAATTTTTTAAATTGCATGGAGCTGCTTAATTTTTCCTGTTTTAGCTCACTAGTGTAATTGCAAATCAAAGCATCATTGTTGTGAAAAATATGAGCAACTTTGAATAAAATTGCAATTTATTGTAAAAATTTGATGTGAAATTAGCGAAAATCTCATATTGTGACATTACGCAACATAAAATGGCACTCGGAATAAGCTTTGGACATTTTCAACACTCAGATTTGTGTACAATAGGTTCATTCAGAATGTATACTACAAATATTAAAAAAAAATTCAAGTTAAAAAAATATATGATGTTGAGAAAAATTGGTATTTTATATCAGGCTATATCCTTCGAGTTCGCGATATATGTCGTAATATTATTAATTTGATATCGTTTGAGAAATTTGATTAGTGGAGAAATGATCATATGACCAACTGTATTTTAAGAGATTGACTAGAAAACAGTATATAAAAAAGTTATATTGCATGTTACTAAAATAGTAATGCATTTCACATGTTACTATAAAGGTTTGTAAAAAGAACATTATTATCTTATTTATGAAAAAGAAAGGAAATGGGGTAAATGTCAAGGAGACAACATCCCATATCCAGGTTAAAACGACCAAAAACAAAACATCTAGGGGTCATTTAATTCATTCTTAGAATGTTTTATATTATACACATTGTAATTACATTATAGTAAATTAATTTCTAAGTATGTTATTTTCTTATTAATTCAATTATATCTTGTATTTAATTATTTAGATAAAGAATAAAAATGCCCTATTTAATGCTTCTGTAAATAAATAATAAAGCTATTATAGTCTGTGTGTGAGGTCGATATGCTTTTCCAGGTCGATATAACATCGTATCGACCTCATCCACAGACTATATTTGTATACTATAAGAAAACATAAATTTAAACATTTTCAGGCATTTTTTGGATAAAATCATAACTTTTCATGCATATGTAACTTGCATTTCATCTATTCTAACTCATTTGGTGTATCTAAATATTTTAACCTTGGTAAAAGTTTGACAGGGGCTTGTAATATTGGAAATTCTTTTTAAATTTTGTAAAATATTACCTTATATCTGTACACCTCAGTAATTTGATACCGGATGATCAAAGGTGCAAAATATACCTTTATTTCCTGTAACCTAGACATATTTCACCAATTGAAACATAAAAAGTCACTTACTGGCAAAAGAATTATTTCCCCCAATTTTCTGCTTACGGTCAGACTCCACTAAATATTTTCCATAGGCGGCCATTATAACGTTTTGTTCATTTTCTTAATTACCTGAAGTCCACTTTATGCGGCGATATGATTTTCTCAAAGCGGCATGTCTGCCAAGTAACATATCCGAACGCTGCAACGCATGCTTATGGGGTAATAACCAGCTCAAAAATGGTTAACGTCCGACATTACCGAAGAATTGTCTTACTTCTTATTTCAATGGAAGGACTACTAGTATGTAAATGCAGTCGGCGGTCGTGATAAAGTGACGAAATTGCTCAAATGCTGCGTTGAACCACTTGGGTAACAGATACCGTTCAGCAGAATGTAGTCTTACAAAAATGAGGCAGATTTCCTAGCAGCTATCTAAAAGTTCGTCGTTCGCCAAGAAAACAAAATGGAAGCTAGAATATCGTTATACGCCAACCGGTAAGGAGTTATTGCAACCGTTAACACTGATAACCAGGTGTGTGTTAATATATCACTCAATACTCGAACTGTGCACATGACGTGAACTATACTGAGTCACTCCATGGACTGTGGAAACATCGGAAACACCAGGAAACCAGTAAATTTACAACTTATAACATAGGTCAATCAAAATTTAAACTATATAAAATGTCCACATAACAGATAACTAAGATCATATCATAGAAAAATCTCTATGTTTTTTTTTATAATTTTAATGCGATTTATGTGCATTTCCTTTCTATCAATGCGAGTCTTTTTATCAGTGCCACGAATCCACAACTGACATTTATCATCGGGACTTACTTTACAATCGACATTAAAAAAACACATCTTTAAAATGTTTAATACTATAGTATTAATAAAGGGGCATTTTCATAATGACCCTGTTTAGTGTACTCTATGTACCTGAGGATAGCTCCAATGGCACCAGGCAACGCCAAGGGTTATTGCAGCATCCAAAAAAAAAACTCCATACAGCTGGATTAGGGTTTACCGATGAAGTACAAAAAACTTTTTCAAGAAAACAAGAAAGAAGTATATTTTCTGATCCCTTATAATGAGATGAGTAAAATGAGTGGTCACAAATAGGGTCAATAATCTAAAAGGAAGATGTTAAGCAGCATGCATGATACAGCTCATAATTCAGCCAACGTATGTCAAACCACTCAAAGAACTATAAATACAATAACATTTTCCAATTTTCTATTACTTGCTTAATACAAAGAATGAAGAAATAATGTGTAATTTTACTGTAAATATATGATACAATCATAATTTTACATTTTTTAGACACAAAGTGAATACTTTAATGGCCCTGCTAATATCATAATGCCTTGTTTCTCGTAATGGCCCTGTTTATTCCGTACTGGCCCTGTTGTAATGCATACATGTACTTGTAATTTATAAAAATATAAATATGTTGTGCGATGGCCACAAATTAACTATGGAATAAAATAAAATGGTATAGTTGGCCACGATTAAAAGGTAAAAAACACAAAATGTACAAATTAAAAATCACATAAAAATGATGAATAGTAAAACACATTTTTATGTGTTTTTTTTTAATTTGTACAACCACAGGGCACTCATAGAGTTAAAAGTATGAAAATTGGCATAATAAAATCATGAGATGTGGGTAGAATAAACAGGTGGTCAGATTTAATTTTTAAGGTTACAAAAAAGATAAAATGTTTTCAAATAAGTGTGTTAGTTACGCTATGAAAAATTCATTCTAGAACAAGTACACCATAACTGAAAAAGTATAGAGAGCATACACCTCTCGCACGGGGAATCATTTTAGGAACTCAACACTACAGACGAGACTCTCACTGATAATGCTAATTTTTATACGCCCGTCGAAAGACGGACGTATTATGGTATATCCTCCGTCCGTCCGTCTGTCCGTCCGTTCGTTAACTTTTTGGTTTCCGGAGATTTTTTTTCTGTTACCGCTTGACATATTGATTTAATATCTGGTATGTGGGTATATCTAGGTGAGATACAGATCAAGTTCGAATTTGGTTCCGGTTCGTTGATTTTGTACAGAGTTATGGCCCTTGGACTTAGTGAAATTTTGAGAAATATAGGTTTCTGGAGTTTTTTTTTGTAACCGCTTGACATTTTGATTTCATATTTGTTATGCGAGTATATCTAGGTGAGATACAGATCAAGTTCGAATCTGGTTCCGGTCAGTTGATTTTGTACTGAGTTATGGCCCAGTTCGAATCTGGTTCCGGTCAGTTGATTTTGTACTGAGTTATGGCCCTTGGACTTAGTGAAATTTTGAAAAATATAGATTTCCGGAGTTTTTTTAAATGTAACTGCTTGACATATTGATTTCATATTTGGTATATGAGTAAACCTAGGTAAGATACAGATCAAGTTCGAATTTGGTGACGGTCAGTTGATTTTGTACAGAGTTACGGCCCTTTGACTTAGTGAAATTTTGAAAAAATATAGGTTTCCGGAGTTTTTTATGTAAACGCTTGACATATTGATTTCATATTTGGTATATGAGTATATCTAGGTAAGATACAGATCAAGTATGAATTTGGTTCTGGTCGGTTGATTTTGTACAGAGTTGCGACCCTTCACTTAGTGAAATTTTGTAAATATAGGTTTCCGGAGTTTTCTTACTTTAACCGCTTGACATATTGATTTGAATTTGGTATTTGAGTATGACTAGGTGAAATACAGGTCAAGTTGGAATTTGGTTCCAGTTGGTTGATTTCGTACAGAGTTATGACCCTTTGACTTTGTGAAATTTGATTTAATATTTGTTAATTGTTACATCTTGCTAAGGCACATATTATGTTTGATTTTTTTTGCAATCAAAATTTTGTTGTGGTCCAACAATGCCATAAAGTTCGACGTGACAGTGGACGGACGTATCATGCGCTCTTGGCGCAGCAGTTTATTACTGAAATCTATGATGTTTCTTTACTAAATTCTTCGGAAAGTTTTGAATTTGATTTGTTATTCTATAGTGCGAAAGTTCTTCACAAGCAGACTTGGCTGCTTGAGATAGCCGGTAGTTTAGCGGCGAATAACCCTTGACCCATCTTTCTGAATTGCGTTTTGTCTCGTTCTTTCCTTCTCAAAATTGTGGTCTGAAGGTAGATCGACACTAATACACGACGCAATCGATTGGCGCATTTGCGAAACACAAGTTGGATGCGGAATTGACTGGTTTTTCAAGCCGGAATATTCCTTATTTGGCTTTTTCATTGTGACGTCATGATAGATTGACATACACTTTCCCGCGAATTAGCTCCCTTTTTCCATTAATATTGTCTGTTTCGTAAACTATATAAAATATTTCTCTTAATCAAACGGTGACATATATATTTTATTAGCTCAACTTATAGCTGAAATGTACACCTCTGAAATTTCAAAAAATAAAAAAAAATCTATCTGATGTTTATTTCATAAGAAAGCAAAACAATTAGCATGTTCTCACAGTTCCCTATATATTCTTTGTAAATATTGCTGAAAATAGTGAATTTGGTCTGATTTTCAAAGCTTGATTACAGGAAAAGGTGATCGGTGACATATCATTTTTATTTTATTTTTTGAACAAATGGGCTAAGAACTACAAAATATCTTAAAATTAAAAAAATTCTCTCTGATATTTTTATCAGGCTCGAACTACCTTAAGGTTAGTAGTCCACCTGTATTGTGCTTTTATTGTATGTTTATTATACTATAGGGAAACGGGGTAGAGAAAAGGCGGGGGGGGGGGGTTGGATACCCATTGATCGGTTTAACCATATCAGTAAGTAGTCCGGCTAGCCCTAGTTCATATCGTTGTCTATGATTGTCTTTTGTCATGTCATTGTTTTCTTATGCAGTTCCCTGGTATGTTGTGGCGTGTGATTGTAATGTTCAGCCATTGTAACTGTTTCCTGTTGCCTTTTCTACATAAAAATATTTTCAATATGTCAAATTTAAAACAACTGACCGGGGAACAAAACCGCGAAACATCGTCATTTAGTACGGTCATTGATCATACCATCTGTAATATGTAAATCTGTCAGGTATCAGTGATCATTTTATGACACAATTTACGAGAAGGTCCAATATTTGACATAGGGCAAACACCCTAAATCTTGTAAAAATTCGCTCAATGAACAATTATCCCAAAGATTTATTAAGTGTGAGGATAAAATCCGGTAAATGGTCTTTTTTATTTATATCGAAATGTCGAGAATGCTTTGGGAAACCTTAAATCTATCTTCCATGCCATTTTTGAAGATGTTGCATCTCTAAGAGACATGAAAATTAGACAGCATACAGAACCCTAGATGACATCAGATATTCTAGACGGTATAAAAAAGAGAGAAGAACTTCTTACTATCTATAATAAGACCAAGTGTTGTCGTCATCATAAAGAGTTTTGAATAGAGCGAAACAAGGTGTAAAGAAATAGAAGAACAGCTTAAAAAGAACTTATGGCGGGAACAATCGAAAAATTAAAACTCTACCAAAAATTAATGGCAAGGCCTTAAAAATCCTTAATTATAGGTAAAAAAGTATTTTTTTAAACGTAGCTGGACAGGCATGCCACAACTCAACCGATATAGGTAACCATTTCAACACAAGTTTTACTATGGAAGTTTATCTTGTCGATAAATTACTAACTGCTACCAAAATATTTGATGTTTATTCTAACCTATTTAATACGTTTAACCATAAAGTAGTTTCAATTATTATCCAGCTTATTTTAAAACCTGTCAGCGAAAAATGTGTGTATAACTAACTGAAAAATCTCATTTCCTACAAGAGTACCGGAATAGATATTATTCCAAAAAGATTCATTTAAGATGGTGCAAAAGACTTGACCAAGCCGATAACATATTTAGTAAACCTTTCTTTTTCAGCAGGTATAGTGCCAAGCAAACTCAAATTAGCCAAAGTAAAACCTTTCTATAAAAAGAACAAAAGAAGAGAATTCGGAAATTATTGCCCAGTAAACATTCTTGGAACTGTTTCTGAAATACTTGAAATATTTGTTAATATGCAGCCAGAGAAACATTTTACTAAAAATTAGTTGCTGTATCGATTCCAGTCTGGTTTTTAATCTTAGTACTCAACCGATACTTGTCTCATCTATCTATTAGACCATATAAAATCGCAACCATCAAAACAGTTTATTACCGGAATGGTCATGATGAATCTTCAAAAAATCCTCTACACTGTCGACCATTATATTTTGTGTGAATTTTATTGATTGCAGTTTGAAATGGTCTAAAATACTACTGCAATAAAACCTTTCCTACGAGCGGCGTTAAACCAAAAGCGGAGAACACAGGTAGTCATTTTTGGTAATTGGAGAAGATAAAACCTATTTTTTGGTTTAGATCCATACTGAATCTAACAGGAAATACAATGGAAATGACGTAAAATAGATGCTTGAGTTTTTATTTAACACTATTTTCGTTACATGCGGATGCCGTGTAATTCAACAGACAATATGGATTCCTTTGGGAAGGAATTGTGCGCCACTTTTACCTTATTAGTTCCATTGTATCAAGAACAGTTATTACCAGGGATAATGCAACAGAAATAAAAACAATAGCTAGTTATTTAATTTCAGCTTCAGATATAGACGATGTACCTTCTCTTAATAATCAAAGATTTAAAGTATGTTTACATTAGATAATCTCCTGTGAGCTTGAAATTAAAGAAACAACCGATACTCTGACCTTTTGTTATACATTAATGAACATGGACGTCTGAAATCTAGGCTGTATGACAAACGTGATGATTCTGACGTCCCTGCTAAAAACTTTCCCTTTCCTAGCAGCTATCTACCCAGCGTATGGAGTGTATATTCCACAGATGATTCGTTATTGAAGAGTTATAGCTCATACGCTGACTTTGTCAAAACAGCAAAAACACTATTACATGTTTATGTTAAGCTTTTGTTACTTTCATCCCTTCAGAAATTATATTGCAGTCACCATGACATCTTAGATAGATATAAAATGAGGGTGTTACAAATAAGAAAATACTTTTTCAGTTACATTCACGTCCTCCCGGATTTGACATTACCGATTTTTGACTTTACCCTGAATTGACCCACTGACAGTATGATTAGTGGTGTATACAGAACAGGGCAAGCTTTCTCCTCCGGGGAACAATTGTCACTGTTTTTTTTTTTAAGAATTTTGCATTTGTAGTTCTGATGATATGTTGCGTCTTTAATCTTTAGATGTTCTGGTTTGCCTTGTCTTATATACTCTCGTGCTTTGTATGTAACTGCCATTTTTATTTACTGCCAAAAATATCAGTTTTGAAAAAATGTCCTTAATCACAGATGCTCAAATAAAATTCAGCAACTGATAATATTTTTGGCAGTAAATGGCCGCAGCAATTTATTGACAGATTATAAACAATATAATAATAAATGTGAAATGTCATATGATATCATAAATTATTAAATGCTGCTGATCGCCGTATTGTTCAAATGGTCGATCAAAGTATAAATTACCGGAAAGTCATTAATCCTGCAACGTTATTTGCCACTATCTTCAGTCAATATCTGTAGTATCACTTCTGTCTGAATAAAAATTCAGTTCTTGGGTAGCACACTGTTACTTGACTCTCCAAGAAACTTCATTTTAACATGTCAGTTACGGATAACCTGTTGAATATATATAAAACCAGAGGCTCCAAGGAGCCTGTATCGCTCACCTGGCTTCAGTTGCCACAATCAAGGTAACATTGCAAGTTATACAGTTGATCTTCAGTATCTCAAACTTTCGTAGCTCAAACACCTCCAATATCTTGAACTGTTTTCAAAATTTCATTGAAATCGGACAATGTTGAATTTCCCCGCCTTTTTTAGGCGGCCATTTTAAAAATGGCAGTCAACGAACAAATTTTAACATCAGTTTTGAAGTCGCAACATCAATATCTATTTTGGAACCAAATTTCATTGAAATCGGACAATGTTGAATTTTTCCGCCTTTTTTGGCGGCCATTTTGAAAATGGCGGTCAACAAACAATTTTCAACACCGGTTTTGAAGTCGCAACATCAATATCTATTTGGAAACCAAATTTCATTGAAATCGGACAATGTTGAATTTTCCCGCCTTTTTATGCGGCCATTTTGAAAATGGCGGTCAAGGAACAATTTTCAACATCAGTTTTGAAGTCGCCACAGCATTGAAAACATTTCATTCAATTTACACTTATCGTTCATTTTCCATAGTTTTGGAAATAAAAGATGAAAAATACGAAAATTTTAAAAATTTTGTGAAAAAAGGGCAATAACTCCTACAAGGGTTTATGGATTTCCTTCAAAATTTCAGGGTTGGTAGATCTTAATATGCTGAACATTTTTGCAATTTACACTTGACCTCTATCTGTTACACTTTTTGAAATAAAAAAATAAAAAATGCAAAAATTTTGAAAATTTTACGGAAAAAGGGCTATTACTCCGAGATGGGTTTCAGATTTTCTTCAAAATTGAACAGTGGATAGATCTCATCATGCTGATCATTTTTATCACGTGTCAGATTTTTGATATCTGTAACGGTTTTCGAGTTATTAGCCAAAAAACTGCAATTTACCCCTTTGTTCTATTTTTAGCAATGGCGGCCATGTCGTTCGACAGAGGGATAAACTGAACATCAGTTTTAGAAGCCATACCCTGATGATGATTCAGGCCAAGTTTGGTTTAATTTGGCTTAGCGGTTTCAGAGGAGAAAATGTTTGAAATTGTTGACGGACGGACGGACGACGGACGCATAGTGATGGCAATAGCTCACGTGGCCTTTTAGGCCAGGTGAGCTAAAAACAGCAGTATCTCCACAAATAGCAGTATCTCTACAAATTAACAAATTTAACTAATGTTATGAGGATGGTGTTAGGGCTTTTTGGATGATCCCTTCTGACAAAAAAAAACTCCTGCCGTTCCTTCTGAACCCAACTGAAAAAGGAAGTTACAAATGCTCTTGCGCGATAGATAAGGGCACGACTAAACAGCACAATATTTGCAATATATGACGTACCAAATTGCCCCTCTGATAAAGGATTTAAATTAGATCATATTTAAATCTAATTATCTGTCAAAGGCAAACTATGGTCTATTGAAGACCATATGGTAACCCCTAGATGTTTTGTTTTTTGTCGTTTTAACCTGGATATGGGATGTTGTCTCCTTGACATTTACCCCATTTCCTTTCTTTTTCATATTTCTTTGAATTATACTTGGTAACTATAATTTGGATGAGTTTAAATAAAATGAATTATTTAAAAATGGATTTTGATATATTTTTTCTTCCAAGTTCGTTAGGTTCTTAAAACACTAAAAGACATAATATTTTAAATTGTACCTAGAAACTAAACTTTTTGATATATACTGTTTAAATGCAAAAAAAAAGCAATCTGCTTCCTATGTTGAATTTTCATGCAAATCTCAAGGGCAGGGTACTACTAATATGTCATTTTACTAAACAACCCTACAGTTTGAATTCATTTATAAGAAAACCAACATTCAATTGGATTGCAAAAATATTGGATTATGTAAGGATTTAATTTGCATAGTGTTGGGCTAGCTGTCATTTTCACTCCTCCATCTTGTTATTTAATGGTAGGAATTCCGTTAAAAGTGTAAAATATCAACAGATCTTCTTTGTTTCCTGTGTTTCAAATAGGCAGATTTTACACGTTATAACTACAAAAAGACCTGTTCTGAAATTGTATATATAGTTGAACAGGTGCACGACGGTTGAGGTAACACACGGTTTAAATGAATAAAAATATATCAACCGTTTACATTAAAAAAGGGTGATTTTTCTTATTTTTCAAATTAGCTAGTTGAAAAAAGAAAAAAAATCTAACGTTGTACCGTTCTTAAATCGGTACTATTTCTCCCAATACAAGGCTGTTATTCGGTTACGCCGATAAAAATGATCGTGAGGGATTTGTAACGGCGGTTAAGTCTTGAGACCGGATCGTGAGGGATTTGGTGACGCCATCGTGAGGGATTAAATTGACAATTATTTTGAAAAAACTTGATATTTTGAAAAAGGAGAGAACTTACTGGGAAAAAGAAACGTGTCTGTCAAAATGATTGTTATCAGACAATCGTTTGGGACCAAAAAATATTTAAAAGGTACAACATGCTGTTCAGAATTACAAAAGGCGACGTTGAACCGTACTGACTTTTTGAAGATTCGTAGCACGTGTTTTGCTCTTTTTGAAAAAAATGCCTTTGCTCGGTGTTCGAATTTGTGCTACAACGTTTATTCCTTATATAATGCTTACTAATTATGGGTTTGCTTTTTGTACTAGGTAAACGATAGATACACCAAATATGATTTTGTGCATATCCATCCAAAAATGATCGTGAGGGATGAGGTGACGAAATTTATGATCGTGAAGGATTAAGCTTAACCATGATTGTTAGAAGAGAAATGTGATTTTTTTCTTTTGCTCTCTTATTCATTTTTGTATATGTGCGTGTCTTTATTTTTCTTTACTGTGCCGTGCTCATGTTACGTCTTTGTTTCTTTGTTTTTATGATGTTGTAATTGTCCTTGGATTGTTCGTTTAAGACTGACGGTTCGGTTCTCACTATGTTCAGCAATATTGCGATATCAAAAAGCACATTAAACAATGATAAGATGCTATTTTTAAGTATTTTCAAAAGTGTAGTAGTGTTTATTATTGCATTATTCTTGTTACCACTGGAAACATGTGAATATGTATTCACTATTGAATCAAATTGTCGGATTTCTGAATTCTTGTCGTTTTCGTCTATGGTCTCAAAAAAGATTTAAACTTAATGTTTCCATATAACTAAATACCATAGTTACTGTGAATTTACTTTCTGTATATGCGCATTTCGACATCTTATGTCTTTTCAATGCAGATAAAATCTAAACGTTTGGAAGACCATATACTCAAAGATAGAGAAAAAATTATCAATATGATCTAAATGTAAAGCCAAAATCAGCTAAGGACAGAACTTTGCAAGAGGGAGATACTCCTTAGTTTTCAAAAAAAATTACAAAAATTTAGATATTCCAAGTAATTCAAGTGAAATTCGAACACTGGAAAAGCTCTTAAAGGGACCCGCATAACACACTTTTAACTGAGAAATATATTTATCAGCATTTCATCGAAATGTGTTTTATGAGCGTGATTCATGTATGCTCTATACACATTTCAGGTATGGTGTTATTGTGCTGGAGAGAATTTCTCATATGGATGCACTAGCATATCTTAAATTTTGACATTTTTATTGTCTTTTTAATATCAAATTGTTATTCTGGCCACCTGTTTGTTGTGCCCACATCTCATGATTTAATTATGTTAAGTGTTTATTACTTTTATCTCGATAACTGCCCAGTGTTTGTTTAAGTGTTGTGATAGTTTTCTGTTATTCTTTTGTCGGGCAACGGATGACAGCGATTGTACGCTTTGCCAGTTAATTTTATGTTTGTTGACAACAATGCATTCATGAATGAATGATAAGCATGGCTCGACAGTTAGCAATAAATTCCACTCTAGCGGTGCTAGGGACCGTCTTGAACCTACTATGAGGTATGAGCAAAGCTTAATATTGAAGGCCTTATGGTTATTTCAAGATGAAGAACAACAAAAGAAGCTTTGTTCCATTGCTTTATATTTAAAAAATGTATTTGTAGAGGTTTGTCTCATATAAAGTTACTCCATATCCCTTCATTTCTTATTTTAGGTTTCAATTTTATTTTTTGAGGCAAACCAACCTTCCTTGGATAGAAAATAACGCATAAAATCAACATTTAAATCGAAATACTGTTTTTATTAGGCTTAAACACTGAAAGAAATGCGAGCATGAGTCTTTGAAGCAATAACATTAGATATTAAGGCACGCATCATTTGATTTTCGGGGGGGGGGGGTGGTTTCGATTTGTGCCCAAAAAATTTTCTGACCAGCACCTGGGTTGAAAAATATAATCTGGCTCTGACTTTGTGCATTAGAAAAAAAGCCTGACCCAACAAAATTTCCTAGCATAGTGCATATGAGGAGACATTGTGCAAAAAAAGTTGGAGAGAAATCATGCACATTAATAGGAAGAAAAAAAAATTAGAATGGGCATGTGCAGAATTACAATTTATTGTTATTTTACTGTTTATTCGGTTGTGTTCTGTGCCTTGCCTAGACAGGAAATATTTCTAATGTGTATTTAATCCATACTCTTCTGTCACTCTGTTTTATAATTATCAGGTAAAAAATAATTAAGAAATAATTAACAGTAACCATATATTTATATTATTTTTACCACGGGCTCGCACTTTATGGTAAATATTTTACTCCGAGCGACCAGCGAGTGGTAAAATATCACCATAAAGTACAAGCCCGTGCCAAGAAATAATATAAATATATGGCTACTATTAATTGTTTCGATTCTAATAGGACACTCACAAGGTTCCGATTAGGAGTATTCCTCCTGGTACACATGGATGAAATGCCATTTTATGCCACCAGTTGGTCTGTGACGTTACGAAAATTGATATAAAACAATCTATGACGTTATTGAAAGTACTGTCATTTGTTTATGACGTTACCCATAAGTAGATATTATTTTACCACGGGTTTGGATACAAAGTGACTGAAGGCCGTCATATTACAATTTGAAATTCCAATTTCAATTTTATAGTCGACATCATGATCTTTTTAGTATATCCGTGTTGCAGATGTGCACAGACCTTCCCCTTTGACGGTTTGATTTGTTACTTCCACATTTACCGAATTTGACTTCTACCTGACGTGACATGTTCAACACGGCGTGTGTTTTATAAGAGACAGGCGATGCGTACTCTACCGGTGCGACTGGCTTCGATATCATGAACCGTCTTATGCATTATGTTCAAGTTTTTATTTCTTGCAAAATAGAATTTTCTTGATTTGAGATCATGCATAATTTTAGAATGGCTTATATAAATTTGAATCTATTGTCTTGGAAAGGAAGGCTAACAGTCTAAATGTCATGCTCCCGAGGCCTGGTTTCAACCTTAATTTTTTGTTTGGGTACACGTGTTGTACATATATACGTGTCTTAATTTTTCTATTTTGTTTAAAAAATTGTTGTATATAGTACTGATTTTGTGATGTTTTTGGACTAATCTCTTGGATTGGCAGCTTGGTTGCCCACTTACTTCAAAGAAAGTACCTTTTTGTTGCTTTGATGATTTTTTTTAAATAAATAGCTGATTTTAAATAACCGATCTTTTTAATTTCAAACCAATGTCAATTTCTCTCTTTCTCTATTTAAACAATAAGTATCATTAGAAAGACCAAATTTATGTGAAATTAAAAAACGCAAAAACCAAGCTTAGGACAAATATTCGGTGTCTTTCGATAGGGGAATTTTCAAAGTATCCACTAGCTATCGGGCCAGTTCTGGACTTTGAAATTCCCTTGTTATGGGTACTATCAACAGGTAACCATGGTTAGGCATTGGTTTAAGTACACAAATCAAAAGCCAAAGAACCGTCTAAGAAACGAGCTATTGAAAAGAAGCTTGAAAATTTTCCGACTATTTTTATTTTGGTAAATACGAGGCAACGCAAAGTATTGTCTCAGTGACCGGGAGCGCGAAACTCTTGGGGAAAAGAAGGTAACCATCCATCATGATAAATGCATCAACATTGTATCCATAGATACATATTAATGGCCCTGGATGGCCATTTCGAATTAATTCCTCGTCCGCAAAGCAGGTCAGAGGACTTCAAAATGAACAAAGTAAATAGCACATAAAATAACAGTTGATATTTCGAGACCTGTCCGTCTCTTCTTCAAAACACAATAAAAAGTAAAAACAATCAAACAAAACCTATTTACAAAGACTAAACTACGAATGTATATACAAATTATCGAGAGCTACGTGTTGGATGCTGTTATTTACAGATGTAACATGTATATGTTATATATATATATATAACAAGTTTCCACGTTGACTGAATTTATAGACAGCTTATATTTATAGACAGCTAAAAAAGAAAAAAAAATGAAATTAATCATTTAGGCTTGAGTCATCTGCCTGTAATGTATTTTTTTATCAAACCAAAGCCAAAGTCTAAGTCTTTTAATATTAAATATTAATTTTTTTGTTGATTCCAGTGGGATTCGAACCCCCTCTGTCAAGATACTAAGGATTGAGAGTCTGCTACGCTAACCACTACACCACCAAATCCATGTTCAAATTTCGGTTAATTAATATGTTTAACTCTCATATTACGTGTCAAAATAAATTTGCAGCTCACTCT
>MJUU01066399.1:55866-75755 GCA_002080025.1 Modiolus philippinarum | reverse complement strand
TGAGAAAATAAAAAAAAAATCTATTGACACTATCCGGCTTTCGTACTTAAGGGGTACACATCAGGAAAAGATTCTTAAGCGAAGTGTGTTGCTGGCTTATTCTAACCACATATTTTTCTTTTGTTTCTGTCTTGCTTTTTTTGTTTTGGCGGGAATGGGTGAATAGGTGGGTGGCTGAGTTCGATTAGACGAAAAAAAGAATTAGGTAAGCAAATTAACGACTTCATTTTATCGTCCTTTTCGTTTTGTTACGTTTCGTCTTTTCGGGTTGAAGTTAGCGGGACGAGAAGTTGTAAATTTGCTAGGCGCAATTATTGATATACAATTTGCTTCTGAATGATTCATGTTTTTTATTCGGTGGTTTATATCTGTTTTATTCTACCGGCATAGACATTTATTTCTCTGAATCCACTAAAACCAAAGGAAGATACAACTTTTTATTGTCTTGATATATTTTAATGTTTTGTTGTAAAGATATTTATTTAGGAGGATCGATAATCAAAAGTACAAGATAAATGAAATAAAATGAAATTCTTCTGATGGAAATGTGTCATACAACACGGCTGGGCACAATTAATGAGCAAGCAAGTTCATAAAGGGACAAAAAAAAGAACCAAAGTACGCACAGAAGAAGTGGTAAAATAGAGGCTCAGGCGAACCTGTATCGTTCACCTTACAGAAATAAAGTCTGTTTGCATTGTCCACTGAAGATTACCATCTTGACTTACCAGAAATTCTTAAAATACCTGTCCTCAAAAGATGGCCATCTTGACTCATCAGACATGTCCTAAAAGGGCCTGTCCTACAAAGAATGGTTCAAATTGGCCGAGAAGATTCTGAGGAAAAAGATTTTAAACATTTCAGCCATATCGCCCAATTATAGAGCAATGTGGACTAATGGCGGTAATCTTAGATACCGCGACACAAGAGTTTTCAGATGCAATTCTGAAAACGGAACACCTCAATAACGGTAGGACAATTATTTCAAACTATGTTCCGAGATTGTTCAGCAGTTCAGACAAAGATTTTTTTAACATTTATTTCAACAGGGTCTTACGTTTAAACTACTTGTGCCCGTTGGGATGATGCAAATCCGAAAGGGTATCATCTACGGGCCATTATACGAAAATTTGGTCCTAATTTGCCTTGCTTTTCATGCAAGAATATTTTAAACATTCTCCCACAGGCTTTCCGAAGGTCGACCGAATGTGTTTCACCATCGCAAGGAAAATTGCGCCATCGTGGCTTCGTTTGAACGCATCGTACTCTCAATAAACCATTGTCTGGCCTTCGTGTGTCACGTAGGTAAGCGTCTTGATAAGAAAATTCATCTGCTTGCGACATTCGTGTGCGTTTTGGCTGCCACCCTTAAATATACTTTTTGTACTGGCTTCAGCTGTTGATTGGCTATTGACCATCTTCGCACGAAATTTAAAATTCTATATTTGTATGGGCATCTTGTGCCAATATCGGGACAATTTGTACGCCCGCATAAGAGAGTTATTTTTGTCATATAAGAAATTTATTCATTTTGTTTTCTTTTCTTCAAATAAAATGATCTTTAGACACATATTAGTTAATTCACTTACCTAACTTGCAAAACGATCGCCAAATATGTAACATTTTTCATCGACAGTGAGGATGTAGAGTGTGATTTCAAGTGCTAGTTTCATTTTGCAAATCGCATGACTAATTATTTCAAAGAAGCATTATATGGCTTAAGTGAAATTTATTTTTATCAATATAGACACAATCATAAGTGCACTTATACATCACTTCAACTCTTTGTTTAGAATGTGCTTGATGTCTAAATTTACAATTTATGTTGTATTTTGAATACTTGACTTATAATAATCAATTCAAAATTAAAATTGTGTTTATTAAAGATAAAGTCGTCTTAAATGATTTAACAGTGTTATGATCAACTTTAAATGCTTCAAAAGCGGAAGTTTATCTACACTTCTGTTACACTAGCTTAGAAATATATCACCCGCTAATGGACCAATACACAAGGCCCAGAAGCACATACCATTTAAAATCAAACTCAGTCATTGAGAGTGCTCATTTGTCATCCTACCTCTAGGGAACTGGCATCGCCATTACAGTGGCTATTCTTTCGTAAAACTTACACTTGTAATTTGAGATAGATCGTTCCTGACGTATCTGACGAAGCTTAAGGCAAATGCTAATGGAAGACTCGGATTTTTTTATTGTAAATCGTACATGTTCCTTAAAGGAACTCTAGAAACAAACTTTGACATTGTACCTAATAAATGAATTGATCAGGTATTATATGGCACATTGTACATAAAAAAAAGTCTCAGACAGATTAGCAAAATTTGAGAGATGTTTAATGAAAATAGCACACTAGCTATAAAAGCGACGGAATTTTCAATAGATTGGGCGTAGTTTACATGTAACAGTTTGAAAACACGAATGCTGTCAGTCTGAAATCCGGTGGTATCAAAACAATAGAATATAAACTCTCTTTTAGAAAAGATAAAAATGTCCATTGCAATGGTTAACTTGTTGTCAAGACCTGATAAAAGTTACTCATACTCTTTTATGTTCATGTGACATTTCTTGATATTGACAAATGGACAAATGACATTTTTAAAAAATTGTGGTATTTCTTGAATATCTTTGTGAGGAAAAATGAGATTTTTGGTAATATATGGGGTTCCAAAGAGTTTTGGTTCTTGGCATTTCTTTATAACAAAATTTTTCAGGAAAAAATATACATTGGCATTAAATATTTATCGTTTCATTTGCAAATTTTAGACTGGGTACACGCAGTGGTTTTGACGAAATAAAGTAAATAAAGCGACCAGTTCTACCTCGCAACTGTCCAGTTTACATCAATAAATCGATTATTACTCACTAAGCACGTTGGTCTTTGAATGGACTTTAACTGAAGGCACACCTTTTTCTTTGATTGAACCAATGAAATCTTGTGTTGATGATTACCTCGAGATCGTTGGTATAAAAGGGAAATGGCGATGTTTCGGGACGATATAATTTTGCTTAGCAACAAAGAAAAGTGTTTTGGATGACATCGTTGCTTAATCTTGCTTAATGCAAGAATCTTCACTAAATTGACCTATAAATGAAGTATGCTAAGAAATTTATCTGTACATATAATCTTGTCTGGGTACATGAATTTCAACTCCCGATAGCAACTGAATTTCACCAGTCTGTCCATTGAATATTTTCATCACGACAGTGATTAATTTAATAAATTTTGCATATCACCTCTTCTTGCGGGGAGGTTTAACCACCTTTTAACTACAAAGATTTGGCAATTGAATGACGTTTTCACTAAATATTGTATTTCTATATTTCTTTTGAAATCTTGACATTTTGTCAATTGTTTATTTTCGTCGCCATGCTCTTAAATTTGTTCAGAAGACGTTATAAACACTGAAGAGTCTTTCTAGAAGGGGGATTATTTTATACCACTAGATTTACCGCTGCAGTTGAATACTAAAAGAACAAAAAATAAGTGAAATCTAAGAAATAGCAGCAACTAGAAAAACATAAATGTAATGACTGTAATTAATGACTGTAATATAAAATCCAAGAAGACATCAAATCTGACTGAAAAAGTCCATTTTCAATTGTAAGAATGACACTTTGTATCTTTCTTAATTTTCATGGTGCAAAGGACCAAGTAGCAACTCTAACATATCCCCGACTTCGCAGTTTCTGACTCCTTTTGAAAAAGTGATTGTATGAACTACATTATCTACAGCAAAGAATCACCTGTGAAATGGTACACTCAGTACAATGTATTGGTGCTGGTAAGAATTTAGGAAAACTGACAATTTGGATGTCTAATCATTAATTTATTCATAGAGATTAAATTTCAAACGTCCATATTTGTCAATGTTTTACAAAAGGTCACAGTATAAAGCAAATTGCATATCCAAAATTTTCAAACTCAATCTGTTTATAGAACCGACATTAATATTTCGTACATTGTCTATATTAAAGTCATATCTGAATATGTCCATTTGGAACCCTTGCTTCACGCGAATAAACAAAGAGATCTGAGTTAGCTGTTGTGAAGAATGTTACACATTTCATCCTTTCAATTAGATCAGTTAATTTGTCAAATTTAATCATGCTTGTTATATTTTATAAGTCAATGATATTGTAATGCAAACATGATCTAGGACGATGATGACCTCTGTAGCTAGAAATGCTTAATTTGCACATCAAACAAGTAACAATGACGTCATCTAACGTCCAATGATGGTCTAGATGAATAACAATTTTCAAACTTAAGACGTTTTATTTAAGCACGGGGAATTTTTGTTTGTTCATTTTTTCTCATATATTACTTTATGGTTTTCAATTGAAATCTGTTTCTCAAATCCGACAATTAATTATTTTAACGAACTTCGAGAATTAGAGAACCTTGACATTTATGACATGCATATTCAGTGTTAGCAGGACCTAATCACACACCGGCTTGCCTTTAATTGAGTACTTGCCATGCTTAACAAATACTAGTTGTGTTCTTTGAGAATCCCTTTTTTGCCCAAAACAGGAGACACTTATCCTAAAAGCTCCCCTTGTCTTAGTCCTTACATGTTATATTTATAAAGAGTAGTGAGACTTGGATAAAAAATTGCTTCTCTCTCTGCTATAGTTTATCAATAAATGGTGTTGGTTTTTTATGCCTGTCTTAGTATGAGCAACACAGAAATATTACCAGGTTATAATTGTACAACCTTTGTCAAGGAAAAAAGTGGAAAATGACATCAAACCAATAATAATAAAAAAAACTAAAATGTTTGTTTAGGTGCCGTCCTCGGGATCGCTAGACTTTTCAGTTGTTCATAGCTAGACCCTTTGGTGTATGGTCTGTCGTTGTATCCACGTGTAGGCATTGCTTCATCATCATCAAATGGAGGCTCACTTAAGTCGTCACTATTTCTGCGTCGCGTGTCCTCGTGTGCGTTACTTGATTGTTTCCTTTCCGATTTCCTGTCACGTGACTGCTTTGCTTCTGATTTCCTGTCTTTAGAATGTCTATTGTCATCTTCCGGTTGTTTAATATCTTGTGGTGGCTCTTCCTTTATAGGCGTCTTTTGCTTTTTGTTTTCTTTTGTGATTGGTCGCTGATTTGGAGGAGGTTTTTTAATTTCTTCTTTCCGTGGTGGGAGCGGTTTTCCCTCTTTGTCAGCAGTTGTAAAAATATCAAACGTATTTCTGTTATCTTTTTCTTGGTTCACAATAGCATGAAACCCGTCATCTTGTTGTTTAGCTAGCAGCACCCGAACCTAAATAAGATAAGTATACAATGTATAATTAACAACATAAATATATGAATAAAGTACAACTAACGTTTTTCTGAAGCTATATTTGACTAGGAAAAATAAACTTATAAAAGTTTAAAGTGCTCCGAGTAACAAGCTCGGTATATCTGCTGTAAAAAAGAAAAGAACGTTAAGAGATTGATATTTCAGCAGACACTCTGTGTTCCAATTTACATTAAAATGACTGAAATGAACGACACTACAGAAACTAAAATAGGCTTCATACCTCGAAATTGACTTAAATTTTGAATTATGGCAAACATGACGATTTCAACTTCCTATTGTAAAATATCCAATTTCTGAGTAGTAATTGATGTCCCTTCTGATCATGTATCTTAACTGATACCATAAGCTTACCTGTTTATACATGGACTGTACTTGTTCATGAAAGAAATTCTAATTTCAATGCACTATCGAAATGTTACATTTTGGTTTTCTAATTTTCCTTTAATTAAACTATCATTCTGGCTATCTGCATATATAAAGCCCTTATCTGCCGATATAGCTGTCAAGTTTTCTTACAATCACTTCGTTTTGTGCTATGTGATAGTTTATATGTTTAGCTGTCTTTTGGTCTCTTTTTCAGGCATTGGATGGCAGTATTTGTTAAAGTAATTTGCCCGATATTTATGTTTGTTGGCGTCAGCTCTGGCAACTTGCGATTGATTTGGTTACATTACACTAGGTCTAATTTTACATCGTCTGAACTTAACTTTCTTACTTGACGTTTTGCTGATAATGACTTTGGAAAATGTATCCTACTGAACTTAGAGTTAATAACAAGATGTCAATGTAGTTATCTGAGTTGCATCTTCTAACGGAATATGTATGAAGCTTTATATCAGTATGTTTAGTTTCTTGTATTTATTGATTGGTTTTCGGGTGTTTATAGAGTCATTCCGAAAATTAATGCTGCTGGTGCAACAAAAGCTTCTTGAATCGCCTCTCAGCCTACGGTAAGTATAGTTTTAATGTGTGTTTATTATGTGGAGTAGTTTCATGTTCTTTGACGCCATGTATGATAATTTCTTATCAATTCATTAATCGCCAAATTGACATATAACATCAAATTGATGTTTCACACATTGACAAGTTGACATTTTGCATATTTACAATTTGACTTTTGAAGAAAGTATAGACGACAGTATGAAGAGCAAAATCATTGTTTAAGTAACGTCTTTAGTCATCTTAGGGAAATTTCGCTAAAACAATTTGAACACATTTTTTTCGAGGACTACATCTTAAAAAAATTTACCATGAATGTGATATTTTTATATCTCATTGGATGCTGAATCCAAAATCGAATTTTAGTTCAACATTACATTGTTCTCCTACAGTTGGACAACATACATTATTCACTGTAGCATTTGGTATATTGCAATTACACGATAACATTTATACTTCTGTCGATTTAATAATAATTAATTTGCTATCTTTTAAAACATTGTTGCCATCATCAAGTTGCTGTACAAATTACTTTCATGGGAGTTCACACTGTGAGTGCCTTGATTTTGAACGTTGTGTGTTTTTTGTGCTTTGTAGCTATCTAACATCATTGTTGTCTGTGGTCTTGTCTTTGCCATGTCTTTGGACTTCGATTTTTTGGAAATACCACTCCTTTGTTCGTTTGGTATTGTACTGCCGTTGTTTTTAACAAGCGGAGAAATGAAATGGATAAATTCTATGTACGTTTTTTTAATCTTGCAACTTAAATTTTACTTTAATCATATTGTTGTTACATAAAAAAACACACAAATACTAGCAGTGGCGAAGCTTCCTTACAGGCGTAAAAGTATGTGCTTTCACATGATCCTCAATGGTGTACTTCAACGTCACTTTAATGATAGTCACGCCACTGACTAGTATATCTAAACTAAAGATTACCCTTGACGAATCAAATGGTGAACAACAACAACAAACAGCTGAAGAAACAATGGCAAATATAATCTCACAAAATGCAAAAAACGTCACCAATAACGGAACAAGCCATCGGAATCCATCTGGCTTTATCTCATGTCTCTGTAAAATACAACTTTTTTTAAATACAGAATTTATAATAAATCTAGGTGCCGCATATTGACATTACTGTTTTTTTATATATGTGCAAGGTGTATTAAAAAATGTTGGCATCTGCAAACAATTATATCTATATTACATTTAGCTCAAAGAGAAAACTCCAATAGATCGATTTTTATGAAACATAGTAGATATAAGAATATGAAGTATACAGTAAAAAAGTTGATTAGTATATTAAAGAAGAAAAGGGATCAAGAGGAATCAATAAGTAAATATCCTATAAAGTTACTTGCATAAAGCTTGAACTCGTTGCCCAAGTGTGAAATAGAGAAGATGTGCTAAACATTCAGGGGATGTACATGTTGATAATTCCTTAAAAACTTTGGAATGTTACTTACGAGATATGCCGATGTTACAGTTACAATAAAACACAATGGTCCAGATACTGCTGCACAAGTAATACTCAAGATCAGAAATGTCATTTTCTACAAAGACAATAAGAAACAATGGTCCAGATACTGACATATACGTTATATACTCAAGATGAGAAATGTCAGCCATTCCCTACAAAGACATGTTTAAGATTCTGAATCAACATTTTTAAGTTGGCGAACATTTTATTCTGTTCGAATATTTTATTCTGTTAACAATCAACAATAAATTACTTAAAGGGAGTATGTTTTAATTTTCATGTTACTAAGTATACACCTTAAAGGAATGAGTGCATGCCCCTCTGTTAGTAAAAGGTTTTTCCATATTGCTCGAATCATAAATAAAATCAAAGTTCTTTTTAATTTCGTATAAAGAGAAAAAGAAACTTATTAAAATTGCCATGTTTTTGGATTTTAGTTTCTTGATTTTTCTCCTTCTACCTTTTTTGATTCGGGGTGTTAACAAGGCAATGAACAATTAACTAACACCTTATCTTTGATACAAATGTGGTTTTTAAACTAGTGTAAGATGCAACCATTGTAAGAACACTTCACTAGTTGATTTAATGTTTGTTGACAACCCCGCATCATGAGTAACAGAAAAATGAATGCAGCATTGCTAATGAATTCTACTGGAACTGGTGCTAAGCGTCGCCTTGAACTTATTAAGCAAGGGCCTCATGACTTCTTCAAGATGAGGAACAACAATAGAAGCGTTGTTCCGTTGCTTCGTTTGAGACTGTTTTATGTGCATTTATTCCATATTCTTAAATATGTCAAATATTTATTATCATTTCACATAATCTGAGATTCCTGTCAGATTTTTTTTACCGATTATTGCAATTCGGATAACATATACTGAAAAAAAACAGTTAAGGATTACAGTTTCCATTGCTTTTTTTCTTAGTATTAATATCACAATTAAAATACTTGTATATTGACAAAAAATCTAATAAGCTATGATTGTCATACATCAGAATGGAATATGGAATAAGATGTTGCTGTAATTACTTGTTATTCTATCCTTTTTCAATCCCTGTGCGAAGTGTACTTTTATTTTACTTGTTATGCGGACCGATTTATCAAATATTCCAGATTGTTGTATATTATATAAAAGTATATACCTACATAGTAGTTAACATTAGCAAGTTTCTTCTCAGTTAGCATGGCTGCAAACGCTCCTGTCACACAAAACTGAAGAAAAAGATGTAAAAAGATGGTAAGTAAACAAATGAAACGAACAAGATAAACGATGAATTCATGACATCGCTCAAATTGTAGAAATGTTTTACATTTGTAAAAGTTTAAGAGGAAGTTATCTACCCCAATCCAAATGTAAATGGTGAATAAAAGGATATGGAGTAAATGCAATGATACAAAGTCTCTACAAATACATGGTAAAAAACAAGCAAAGGAACAACGCTTTTATTGTTGTTCTTCATCTTGAAGTCACCATGAGGCCTTCAACAATGAGCTTTGCTCAAGTTTTGAATTGTACGAAGGACATGCTTTAATTCATTGTATCTATATCGGAACATTGAACAATAGCATATATCTAAGTGCATTGTTATTCTGTTCCCGGGATACTTTCTAGTAGTATAAAAAAATATCAGCATATCCGACTGAAGATTGTTGTCAGAATTATTGGGATAATTTCACAACATGTAGGAAGTAATTGCTATATTCGCCTAAGGTACCTAAACCAACCACTGCAAATTAGGACTTCTAGGGCTGCTAGAAATTTAATGTTTCCTATCAAAGCTACATTCGATCTCCGATAAAAATAAATGAAATTCAATTTTTACTCTTTCCCTTTTGCAGTTTAGAAAGAAC
Organism: Modiolus philippinarum; assembly: GCA_002080025.1. NCBI lineage: Eukaryota > Metazoa > Mollusca > Bivalvia > Mytilida > Modiolidae > Modiolus > Modiolus philippinarum. Next base: position 66,151 of record MJUU01066399.1, on the reverse strand, counting down.
TAATGTTATGAATAACGAACGCGTCTTCTAGGGCTCTATATAATGGATAGGCTTTCTTATTGTTTAGCATTGTTTGTGGTACTGATTTACTACACGGAGAGTCAATAAGAATTATCTAAGGACGACATTTACAAATTATGTATAATGTTAGCATTTATATTAGTTATATTAGTCTAATCACTGATGGAGGTAATAACAAAAGTCCCTGAGGCAAAAAGACAAAAAAGTGAAAACTACCGGATTGATACTTTGTTCAATTACCTTTATCTAAATTTATGAAAATTCTAAAACCTAAGGATTAACTCCCTCCATCTTAGTTTTGTCCTTAGCTGTATTTGATATTACTTATTATTCGGATTTCGTTTGGTTTTATGCATTTTAAACATTTTTTGAAATTATGGGTTTCCTTTGTTTGGGTTCTAGTGCTGCTGATGAGGAATTAATTTCCGAAATGGCCATACAGCTCATTAAAATTATTGCAGTTGAGGTTAACATATGTGTTATGGTCTCATGTTCATTTACCCCATATCCTTTCGTAAAAAATATAAATTTCATAAAAAAACAATTGTTATGAAAAAAGATTGGGTTGACCATATTGTTATGCCAGTTACATTTATGCGGGCATTTATGCTTGTTGACGATCCCACATTGGTAAACACAAAATAAGCAATGGAGGGATATGGAGTGAATGTACATTAGACAAAGTTCCTACATATACATGGTGAAACAAGACAATGGAACTATGCTTTTATCGTTGTTCTTTATCATGAAGTCGCCATGAAGTATTTCTCAATACGATTTGCTCATTCATTAATCTTCATAGTAAGTTCAAGACGACCCCTAGTACCGGTTTTAGTGGAATTCATTGTGTTCTTACAATCGCTGTCATCCGCTGTCCGACAAAAACACTAACAGAAGACAATCACAACACTTATAAAACCACAGGGCACTTATCAAGTCAAAAGTAAGAAATCATGGATTTAGCGTTGTTCGACATTTATAAATATTTAAATTTTTGTGAATTTTGTTAAAACTAAGGAGTATCTCCCTCATGCAAAGCTCTGTCCTTAGCTGATTTTGGCTTTACATTTAGATCATATTGGTTATTTGTTCTCTTTCAGTTTTTGAACATTTTTGAATTAATGGTCTTCCAAGCGTTTAGATTTTAGCTGCACTGAAGAGACATAAGTTGTCGAAATGCGCATATGCAGAAAATAAATTCACAGTTACTTCGGTATTTAGTTATTTATTATAAAAGAATTTCGCGCAAACCAGTGCTAGGGGTCGTCTTGAACTTACTAATGAGCAGAGCTCGTTGTTGAAGCTGCATAAGGGTTACAGTGGAACGTATTTTCAAATTAAGTAAAAGGGAGACAAAACAAAGCAGCTGCAGATACCTAAGGCAAAAACAAAGCAGCTGCAGATATATAAAGGAATTCTATTTAACAGTTAACGGCGACATAGAAACAAAGGATATTATGTCTAATTTAAAACTCTGGATATGACCTTCTGACCATGAAGTGAATACACACGTAATATAGGCTCAGTTTGAGACATGATTTTTACCGCTTCTACTTTGTTTATCAAGTATAAAAAATACACATTACATGCCCAAGTTCAACAATTGTGTGTTTTATGCATAAAGAACGGAAGCTACGAATCATTTTTCATGACTCGCATATTTCTTTTGTTTGTTCGAATTTTGACATATTTTCAATAATGTCCATTCGAATAAGTAAAATTAAACAGAGCTAAAGTTGATGGTTTGAGACATTCATTAAAAAACATAATGGAGTACTGAAAATTCTTTCATTTTTTGGTCATTCATTTTTCAATTACCCATTTATTTGAAGAATATTTTGAAAAGCTTATACTTGTCTTATACAAGTGTTGACACAGCGTGGAAACAAATTGTATTCAGCCGAAATTCTATTGCGACTCTGTTTTAAGTTTTAAAGTCTGTTCAAATCCATGTAAAGCGAGAAAAATAAGTCGAACCTTTATATTTATCTGTCAGTATCAGTTAGAATAATGGTGATATGTATTATTCAACTTTTTGGACTACAAAAAACGATCTATGATGGTGGGGGGATTTTTCCCTCTCGTAGCTACATTCGACTTAAGACAACAAATCTGTCTTAAATTTCTTTTCTTTACAGTTGAAAAATGACCTGCGTTCTTTCTTTAAAGCGTTACGTATAAGGCTTTAGGTAGGCAGGTTTATGGTACTGATTTGCTACACATTGAGTCAATGAAAACGTGAAAGGATAATATTTTAAGGACGACAATACATATAATTCATGTCTAGCTGACTACATTTTGGTACTTCCTTACCCAAATTCCACACCAAACTGGTGTAAATGTTTTCGTTAGTGTGTCGACTTTTTGGTACGCTTCTGTATCCTTCATAGCAGGATCGGTGAGAAATTTGTCCTCAAAGAAAATAAACATTAAAAAGTCGACAAGTCCTACACAGATACATATACCTCCGATTCCCATTTGTATAGAACCTAACGTCTTTAATGCAGAAAAGGGGAAGTTTTTAACTTTTCCCACATCAATCCCTTCAATCGTCATCTTTTCTTGTATATTTGTCTCTAAAACAAAGTTAAAAAAAACCCATTTCATTCAAAATAGAAAAGTATATTTTTTAAACAATATATAGTGGCGTTGTATAACAATATATCAGATTTTTTTAGCAGTAAAATCACTGTGTGAAAACAATTTTTTGATAGATATTTAATTTCAAAAAGGGTGGTAACATACAACATACACACAACATGATATGAAAAAAGACTCCCATTGATTCAAGAATTGTATCAAACCTTTTCTCTTCTTTTCCTGTTAGAACTTAAACTAACATAAAAAGTGCTCTCATTTCTCTGCTTTCATGTGTTGGAAAATAAAATATAACACGAATAATGCCTCCCACTGAAAACTACCATCTTAGAAAGAAAAGGAAAAGTTATGTATTCATCGTATGACATTACACATTACATGAAAAAATGCATGCCAGTGGTACCTGAAAACGAAAATTGAGAGTTTTCTCCGCTCTTAAATTATAACATGTAAGCTAACAGCGTAGTTGGTGGAACCTTACACCCCTAAAGAAAGAAATCGAAAGTTTTCTCATTTTCATGGTTAACATCAAACATAACATGAAAAAAGCTTTCCATTGGAACCATTGGAAAAGGAAATTGTATCCGTCTCCAACATAATACGAAAGATCCCTCCACTAGCACTTAACATCTTAAAAGAAGAAAATCTGTTTCGGCTTTAATGGTAACATACAACATAACTTGTAAAATGTCTCTCATTAACATCGCTAAAGAAGACAAAGAAGAAAACTATTTGCTACCTACCAGACATTGTTATGAAGTTCCGTCAGATGTTCTAACTGTAGGGGTAAGGTATACTGTTGATTAAGTTTGGTTAGATGTTCTTACTGTAGGGTTAAGTATACTGTTAGGAATGCATTAGAATGGTAAATATTGTAATCTATAAAGTTAATGTGATAACTTTATATTTTCATGATAGTATTGTATATGTTTAAGTACGAAGTAACAAGGTAGTTAAATAAGACATTATTGAAGTATAGGTTCTACAACAGATTACATTGAATGTTTCCAGATTCAGTTCTCAATACTCTGACATGAAGTAAATACACTTTTCTTATGTCGTTTGCATTCCTTTCATGTAAAGGTGTTTGACATGTTTAATGATTGTAATGACTGCGTAATTTGTTGTGCATAAAATGATATGTTCACTATTGTCCAATTGCGAATCGAGAAATTCGTAATTCATGTAACTTGCTAATTTTCGTTCACGTAAATTCATACAGTTTTTCCTGAAAATACTCGTTTTCCTTATTTTTACTAAACAAAATAGTGTTAATATATCGAAAAATGGGTTTACGTTAAGTCCAAACCGCATCCCTAACCTTGCCGTCTTCATTTATGATTTTGCCCGAAAAATGTAGATACAGGCCAGCTGTGCAAAATCGGATATTCCACTTAATGAATAAGTTTTAACGATATCCTGTTCATAAAAATGACTTGGTAATTTGTTGACGGAATACCAAACGATAATATGCTCAATTCGTAATTTAAGAGCTACTCAAATTTTACAAGAATGCGAATAAAATTTGAGTTATTGCTACGTTTCACTGACCACAATATATATATATATGTCAATTTCAATTATGTTTTGTATAAGTGACTTCAATTAATTTGTGCTTAGATCAGTTTATCGACACTAACACTGTAGTCAATGATATTTGAAATGTTTCTTACTTTGCCAGATTTTGGTTTGTCTTCTAGTGTAATTCTAAAGTTAATTCTCTTATATGTGTTTTATGGCTGCGTTTCTACATTAATATTAGAGGATCTTTCGAATGTTCGAAAACACAATTATCAAAAGATGTGGTATATAAATGCATTCATATTCTTTATCTGGAAGATATAGAAAAATGCTGCAGAGGTAAATATTTTGTGGGTCGTTACAAACATGGCGACTCTTCATGCAATTCACTGCCAACCTTTGGCAACATCACCAATGCATATAATAACAAGAGGTTTCATTCGCTGGTGGGCAAAAATAATTCCTATCGACTACTACAGGATATTGGCATCTAATGGCAAAAATTAATATGCTGCATTGTGATAAATTCCACTTTTCGTCAGTTACGAGAACATGACTGACAATAGGAAGTTTTATACATCTTATGATGTAGAGATACATGTCACGTTTCAGGTTATTATAAACTTGAGTAAAAAAAATGAGAAAAATCTGACAAACATCTTTCTCACAATACAATTTGGAAGCAGATGGGTCAGAGGTTTCATTAAAAAAATCTTTGGATATATTGAATAATTATTCAAAGATAAGTGGATTAAAAGTCAATCTAAATAAATCTGAATTGATACCATTAGGACACTCTAAAATGGAAATATATACACATAATTTCTCACCAGGGATAAAGATAACAACAGATTAAGATAAAACTTCTGGGAATTACTAATAAATGGGAATGAAAATGAATTAATTGAAGAGAATTATACTTTTAGAAAAAAATAAAATTGAAGATATCATTAAGACCTGGCAAAAAAGAGATTTAACACTTTATGGTAAACTTATAATTGTCAAAAGTTTAATTATTCCACAATTAACATATCCATTGAGCATACTTCCTAATCCAGGTGAAAACTATTTGTTGGATATTGAAAAGAAAATATTGAATTTTATCTGGGATGATAAGCCAGCAAAGATTAATAAGAATGTTTTATTTAAAGAAAAAATAGACGGGTGGACTTAATTTAACAGATATACAGACTTATGCCAAATCTGTTAAATTTCAATGGATAAATAAATTATACAGTCAAGAATACCTTGCTTTTTGGAAAGAATTGATCTTCCAACGCTGCCCATTATTACAAAATAACATTATATGGGAGTGTAACTTGAGCTGTCAAGATGCACAAAAGTTATGTATCAAGTCCAAATTTTGGAAAGACTTGATAATATGGTATGCATCTGTTAACTTTGATTGCACTGATTGTTGTGTTCTTAAGTCAGATTATGTATGGTATAACTCAAACTTAAAAATAAACCAAAATATCTTTTATTATAAAAACCTTTTTGACAAAGGAATAAGAAAGGTTGATGATTTTTTTGATGATAATGATAAAATACTATCATATCAAAATTTTATTCAGAAATTTAATGTTAATCTTAATTTTATAACATATTATGGTATCATAACAATCATAAATAAAAATTATGACGGTGGTAGACCTGAAATGAAGGTACCACTAATAGAAACTAGATGTTGTCGGAAACGACAGCTATCCCCGCACTCCCTGTTTGATACAGAAAACAGTTGTTATACACCCTACGCATATTTTTTTCATTATTTTTTTCAATCTACCTATTGATAGTCATTTTGTTACTAAAAGAATTCTAGGATATATGGTTGCTAAGTTGAATTCCAAAAATAAGTGGTTTTTGAGACTTTCAGGAAATTTACCAAGATTGGAATCAATATTTTTGAAATCCAGTTGATGAAAATGTTTTTCCTAAACTAAATAAACAATTTAAGTATGGTTGCTAGGTAGAATTCCAAAAAAAGTGGTCTTTGAGACTTTCAGGAAATTTACCAAAATTGGAATCAAATATTTTTGAAATCCAATTTATGAAAATGTTCATCCTAAACTACACAAACATTTTAAGTATGGTTGCTAGGTAGAATTCCCTAAAATAAGTGGTCTTTGAGACTTTCAGGAAATTTACCAAAGTTGGAATCAAATATTTTTGAAAACGAAATAATGAAAATGTTCGTCCTAAACTACACAAACATTTTAAGAATGGTTGTTAGGTAGAATTCCCAAAAATAAGTGGTCTTCGAGACTTTCAGGAAATTTACCAAAATTGGAATCAAATATTTTTGAAATCCAACTGATGAAAATGTTCATCCTAAACTGCACAAACATTTTAAGTATGGTTGATAGGTAGAATTCCAAAAAATAAGTGGTCTTTGAGACATTCAGGAAATTTACCAAAATTGGAATCAAATACTTTTGAAATTCAATTGATGAAAATGTTCATCCTAAGCTACACAAACATTTTAAGTATGGTTGCTAGGTAGAATTCCAAAAAATAAGTGGTCTTTGAGACTTTCAGGAAATTTACCAAATTTGGAATCAAATATTTTTGAAATCCAAATGATGAAAATGTTTGTCCTAAACTACACAAACATTTTAAGTGTGGTTGCTAGGTAGAATTCCCAAAAATAAGTGGTCTTCGAGACTTTCAGGAAATTTACCAAAATTGAAATCAAATATTTTTGAAATCCAACTGATGAAAATGTTCATCCTAAACTACACAAACATTTTAAGTATGATTGCTAGGTAGAATTCCAAAAAATAAGTGGTCTTTGAGACATTCAAGAAATTTACCAAAATTGGAATCAAATATTTTTGAAATTCAATTGATGAAAATGTTCGTCCTAAGCTACACAAACATTTTAAGTATGGTTGCTAGGTAGAATTCCAAAAAATAAGTGGTCTTTGAGACTTTCAGGAAATTTACCAAAGTTGGAATCAAATATTTTTGAAATCCAACTGATGAAAATGTTTGTCCTAAACTACACAAACATTTTAAGTATGGTTGCTAGGTAGAATTCCCAAAAATAAGTGTTCTTCGAGACTTTCAGGAAATTTACCAAAATTGGAACCGCCTTTCAGAATCCTAATTTTCAGAATTTTGTTTTTTACCAAACACTTGTCAGAATATAAAATAGTATGCCAAAATTATAAAAAAAAATATGTGTCTTTGACATTTTCAGGAAATTTACCAAAGTTGGAACCGCAACCAAAATTCCAAAAGCTTATTGCAAATCTATAGACTATATGCAACAATTCTGCATAAAAATTTGATCCCTAAATCCAAAAATGTAGTAGGAGTTTGCGTCTCATGCCACATGTGTCTAATCCACATCTTTGGGTCTTTGTTAAAATTGACATCATGGGGCCTCTTGTTTGCACCAAGACCAATATCAAAAATCCGAAAGCTTATTGCGCATCTACAGACTATATGCAACAATTCTATAACAAAATTAAATCCCTAAATCCATAAATGTAGGAGGAGTTTGTGTCACATGCCACATGTGTAAAAATTGACATCATTGGGCCTCTTGTTTGCACCAAGACCAATATCGAAAATCCGAAAGCTTATTGCGCATCTGCAGACTATATGCAACAATTCTACAACAAAATTAAATCCCTAAATCCAAAAATGTAGGAGGAGTTTGAGTCACAAGAAAAGTGTGACGGACGGACGGACGGACAGACGGAGGGTATTACATTATCCCCGAACTTTCTTCGAAAGTGCGGGGATAAATATGTTACATAAAATAAAAGCCCTGTCCTTGATAAACTGGAGTTTTCTATGTATCGTGTGCGTTTTTGTCACATGTACATTCACTCCATATCCTTTCATTTTTCCTACATAGAAAAGATGTATCAAAATACATATATAGATTATTTAGAGATAAAAATAATGAAACGTATAGAGAAATGGGAACAAAAAATTGGTATCGAAATTGATAGTGCTACTTTGTTTAATGAAATATATAGTACAACAAATGATACTAAACTTAAAAACTTCCAATTCAAACTTTTACATTATATTCTTCCAAATAATAAACTGTTACAAAATATGGGTATAAGAGATAGTAGTTTGTGTAATTTTTGTAGACCAGAAGAAGAAGACTCTTTGATTCATTATTTATGTGATTGTCCTATTTCAAAACAATTTTGGGATCTGCTAAATACTTGGTTATCTGATACTAGTATTCTACTATAGAAACTTTGGAATTAACCCCTGAGGTGACCATTTTGGGTATTTTACCAGATGAAATTTCATCCTTAAAAATTATTCCCTTTTATTTGATTTTCTATTGGCAAGAAATTATATTCACTGTTGCAAGTGGACCAATTGTCTACCACTTTAAATATATTTTAACTAAAAATTAAACAAAGAGAGAAGATAGAGAAAATAAATGCCATGATTGAAAATAAAATGAAAAGTGTGGTATTTTGGAGGACATCAATTTCAATGATGATCCTTCACAATGTAACATGCTTAAGTTGTTCACCTAAATTTTTGTTTTTGTTTTTGTTTTTTTTTTATGTTTTTTTTTACTGTATTTTGTATTAACTACAGTGATGCATACCTACTTAAATTGTATATTTTATTTCTTTATACAGTATGTACAAATAATTGTCTTTTGTTTGTGTTGTCCTTGTGTATATATGTAATGTGTTATATTATATTTAATTTACAAAAAAAAAAAAAAAAAAAAAAAAAAAAACAATTTGGAAGTAAGTCAACATAAAGTAAAGGATCGGCATAACTGATACTTTGTTAAATCTTTATTTCAAGATTCAAGAAAATTTTACGTAAAAACGTATAACATAGTATAACAAAAACATATTCATACAAACGTAACATGGGGGATATAGAAGACATACTTCATCTTACCATAACAGCACAATTAATCTGAAAACATGTATATATATGATTCATATATGAATATGTTAGAGTACAAATTTGAATGCAGTAGGATCCAGAATCCTTCAAGTACAAATTGGAATTCTAATTTCTACAATGACAAATAATTGATTTCTACTGGAGTCAAGGAGAAATTGAGATATCCCGACTTTTATTTTGGGTGGGGGCAAGAACATTGCATGGTATAACATAGAGACCCATATTGACATAAATTAAATTCGCATCATCTATGCAAATATAGTAACGACTGGCTTGACTTACGGACAGGCAGATGAACGAACATACACGTACAAAGCCAATTAAGCGTAACATGGAAGTATTCATTGATATTCAGTTGATAAACTTTTGAACTGATACACAGCCCGAGTTGATTCTTACCAGAAAATGCTTGTAATTTGGACAAGCGCTAGAGCATTATTTGTACTCCAAAAGCTGGAAAAAACATTGAGCCAGACAGAAATAATATTGTCGATACATTTTAGAAAATAAAAATATATGTTGTGCAATGGCCATAAATTAACGTAAATAAACAAAATAAAAATGGTAAGGTAGGCCACAATTAAAAGGTAAAATTAAACAAAAATATACACACTTAAAACAGCTAAAATAACCAAAACGGGTTAAAAGGAAACTGTGCCCAACGTTTCGGCCAGTACGGCCTTCTTCTAGGGGCAACCGGGACAGAAAAATGGAAAAGGGTGTGGAGGATACAATAGAAGACTGCCGACTAACATGTAACGAAAATCACCTGTAAAAATCATGCTCAATCTTGAACTTAATCCAAAAAGAAAACAAAACATTTGTATACTGTACTGTACAATAGTGTAATTAAAAAAAAAGTAAAATCATAAAATGGACTGTTTCTTAACATTCATGCCAAAGGGTCGAACAGTCCCTAGAAAATGGATAATTTTTTGTTCAAGGAACTGACGTTGTTTCTCATCCGCACTAGTTTGTGAAAGGACAGTTACGTGCATGTCATGTATGCTGTGGTTGGGTCGCCGAAAGTGTTCACCTACGGGGCAATCTTTTCCATTGGTGACGCTCTGTTTATGTTCGACAAAGCGATCACCTAATCTGCGACAAGTCTCGCCCACATAGATCATCTGGCAAAGTTTGCAACCAACAGCATACACTACGTTTTCAGTAGTGCAGGTGAAACCATTTTTTAGTTTGAAAACGTTAGCCGGTCCTACTACTTCATCTGTTTCCCCAA
>MJUU01066399.1:43868-55024 GCA_002080025.1 Modiolus philippinarum | reverse complement strand
GTCAGGACTAACTCAGCAAGCCTAAGGATGATGTCTGTTTTTACATAAGGATTAGGTCTTCTGTCTAAAAAGTGTCTTAAAGCTACCATAGCATCATTGTTGGGGATGCTAGTGTAGAGGTCAGTTACATCCATAGTAAATAGTCTGAATTCAGCATTTTCTTGCTGGAAAAACTCAAGAATAGTGAGAGCATGTGTAGTGTCCTTGATGTATGTTGGTAGGTTCTCCACAATTGGAATAAACACATCATGGAGAAAGCTAGAAATGTATTCAGTAGGACAACTACAGGCTGAGACTATCGGTCTACCGGGATTTCCCAATTTGTGTATTTTGGGAAGCATATAAAAACGTGATGTCCTTGGTTGAGAAACAACTAATTTATATGCTTCATCTGGTAGATCCTGCTTTTCTATGGATGTTTTAATAAAATTTTTAATGAATTTCTGATTATCTTTCGTGTTGTTGGATTTAAGTTTTTTGTAAAAATGTGAATCCGAAAGTTGAAAGTCCCCTTCAGCGACATAACACTGAGAGTCCCAGGCGACCACGGCACCTCCTTTGTCTGCAGACTTGATAACAATATCAGTGCGTGCTTTGAGGTGCCGAAGCGCGGTCTGTTCCTCTGGGGTCAGGTTATGCCTCTTTAGGGGTTTGGATTTTAGATTGTCAATTTGACTGATACATGACCTAAAGTAACCCTGTAAAACAGGAAACCAGGATGCTTTAGGTGTGAAATCTGATTTTGCACGATGGAATTTGGAAAATGATATTGAATTTTCAACTGGTTGTTCCGACTCTTGATCAAAAAAGAATGCCTTAAGCAAAAGACGCCGAAAAAAATGCTGAATGTCCGTTTCATTTTGGAATGAATCCGGAAAAGGGGTGGTCGGGACAAAATTTAGCCCTTTAGACAGAAGACTCTTTTCAGAGTCACTTAGGCTTACCGAGTCCGGTACGCAGCGGACAATTTCTTCTATCTCATCTTCGTTTGAGTAACATATGTTGATACTAGAAGAAACGATAGGTCTATCGAGAATAAGCTGTTGCATTTTGTGTTGTTTGCCAGAAAGAAGGAAATCGAACAGGTCCTTGTTGAGAACACGGATCCGTTCGATAATGTCAGTGGCAACTATTTTGTGACACAAAGAATACAGTTTATTTTTGATGAGAACTTTGCTATGACGTAAACGTTCAAGCTTAATTTAACTGCTTGAATGGTTAGGAGCATGGCTGCTAACGAGAAATTTAAAGAAATTTGGTTGAATTTGGATTGAAAATCCCGGTTGTAATAAATTTCATCAATGGGATGAAAAGATGTTTTGAACCCATTGGGAACAACACGGGATGAAATACAGTTTCTCAAAAAAGCGAGATGACTGTTACATTTGGTAAGACCTATGGTGGTCTTAAATATGTCTATAGCAGTTCTCTGTACAATTTCTGGGTGTATAGAAATAAAATTTAGAAATGTTTTGAATAAATTACTACAAAAGATTTTTTGTGAAGGCATGGTCACAACGGTTAGTGAAAATATGAGAATATAAAAATATATGTTGTGCAATGGCCACAAATTAACGTAAATAATTATAATAATAAATAAGGTAGGCCACAATTAAAAGGTAAAATTAAACAAAAATATACACACTTAAAACAGCTAAAATATCCAAAACGGGTTAAAAGGAAACTGTGCCCAACGTTTCGGCCAGTACGGCCTCCTTCTAGGGGCAACCGGGACAGAAACCGGGACCTTACCATTTTTATTTTGTTCATTTTAGAAAATGCCTAAAAAGGAATAAAGAATGACATATATTTGTGAAATAGTCATTTCTAATATTAATTAGTTGTTTATTGGATTACACCAGTTTTTAGTAGCAGTTGTGAAAATGAACATGAATTGAAATAGCATTGACATAAACTAAATTCGCATCATCTGTGCAAATATATATGATTACATGGAAGTAGCGCATTGTAGCGTCAACAAAGCATATGCAAACGGTAATTAACACTAAATACTGACCACTTCTAATTATTTTTATCGGTTTTCAACAACGGAGAATCCTAAATAACACTTATTCCTAAATATAAAAAAGCTTCGTTGTTCAATGTTGGACATCATTTTTTTAAGTACAGCGGTTAGATAATTTCTCGACACATGCTTTAGGCAACTTGTAAATGGTCAACACTGAATACAGTCAACATAATTACCTTATTCCATAAAAATCATTCTTTTCGTCTATATTCTACCCACAATACCTCTAGGAACATGAATTAAACATCGCAAGGTTACATGAATAACGAATTTCTCGATTCGCACATAGACAGTAGTGATGTTTCTGAGTTGATTTTTTTTTATCAAAATGACAATTTTTGCGCAAAAACAAAAAATAAGTAAAATAAAATGTAATTTTGTAAGCGTATACCTTCTTTGTACACGTAATACATTGATTGGGTCCATTGATAAGGCATACCACTAATGTATAGATTTTTTCAACAGAAAAAAACTAGAGGTTTCATCAGGTGCTCCGAGGGGTGATTAAGCATGACCCGATAATTTGTGGTACGCTTCACACTGCCAATTACTAACATTTTTCAGGATATATACCTGGTATTGTTGATTCCTGATGTGGATATATACCTGGTATTGTTGATTCCTGATCAGGATATATACCTGGTATTGTTGATTCCTGATGTGGTCATCTTCTTTCGTTAATGCTTAGGTTCGCGATATAACAGATGCTGAGTTAATGGCGAGACAGATCCTCAAAGATTCTCTTGTATACTTGAGACCGAGTAAATTATCACCTTTGTAATTTACGTGAGTTGTTCGATATCGTTAGTTTTCATCTTTATACTTTTCTTGATCTTTTTGTTTATCTTTTCCCTTCTGAAGGCAGTAATTGCCGGTATATTCAGGAACTTTTTATTCTCTTCTGTATCGTTAACTTTGAATTACTATACACATGCTTCCTCTCTTAAAGCGATTCCCATTCCTTTTTACTGTATTTTTGCTTTGTTACACTCGGCATATAGTATTTTTATTCTCCTGTGCACAGTATTTTTTTTTATTGCTGCGTGCTCAGACAATTGAATTATGTCTTTTTATATACGTTAGTTATGGTGTACTTGTTCTTGAGAGAATTTCTCACATGGATATACTATCATACTTTCAAATTTTGACATTGTATATTTTGTAATTCTGACTACTTGTTTATTATTACCAAAAATTTCATCATACCAAGTTTTCTTGAAATTGACTCGATGAGTACCATTTTGTTTTGATTATCTTCTGATAATCTTTTTGTCGGTCTGTGGACGACAGTGATTTTAAGAACAGTTTGTGGCAGTTTATTTTATGTTTGTTGACTATTCATCATTCATGATAAAGGGACATACCATTTAACCCGAAAGGGGGGGGGGGTACCGTTTTTTTTCTTGACAGAAAATTTTTTTCGCGAATCGTGCGAAAAAAATTATTTTTTTCACGTGTATCAACAAAATATTTTTTTTTTCAAAATTAACATTATTTTTTGGGCAGAAAGCCTCCTTCAGGGTTTTTTTCATCATTTTGGCAGCCAAAATATTAATTTCACATAAAATCAGCTCCAAAATATTTTTTAAGAAAAAAACAGCCCCTCCCCTCCCCTTCAAGTTAAATGGTCGGTCCCTAATTGAAAAACATGGATGATCTAGCAATGAAAATCCCATGGTGACTTTAACAACCACAAAACAGTTTATCTACTTTCGTTATCGCTTTACGTATAACACCACTAATTCAGTCTGCCGTAGACTCCTATGTTCATTGCGCATGTTTCAAATTTTGTAGAAATTTTACTTAAATATGAAAAAGAAAGGAAATGGGGTAAATGTCAAGGAGACAACATCCCATATCCAGGTTAAAACGACCAAAAACAAAACATCTAAGGGTCACCATATGGTCTTCAACACAGTGAGAACCTCACACCATATAGTAAGCCCTAAATGGCCCCAAAAAGGTAAAAAAAGTGAATAAATCAATGGAAACAAACCACATCCAATAACCCAAATATCAAGAAACTAAAATTTTATAAGAAGACAAGGACAAGCCAATGACCAACATATTCCTGACTTGGGACAGGCGCAAAAATTGCGGTGGGGTTAAACTCGTTTTCTTGGATCCAAACCCTCCCCCTATGTGTGTTGAATGGCTAAAAAAATACACAAAAAGACTCACAGTAAAAATCAAACTAGAAAAAAGTCCAACTTATCAAGACGAGTACCCTTACAATGAAGTACATAAAACATGAAGACAATACACACAGGTACTGTCCGGACAAATGCTCGCAGTTACTGACAGCTAGCTAAGGACATAATTTCCGTTGACTATGATATCAAGCCTTCTTACATATTAAAGTTCAAGGTATGATAGAAATACTTCCAAAACAAGCCATTGCTGATTTCCCTTTTATATAGATCCCTCCAAAAAAGTTTGGAACAAGAAAAAAAAAATAGAAATATCAACTCCTTCATACAGTTAACATCATCCAAAATATATCTATATCCAGCATATAAGGTCATAATGGTGGCCAACAGGAATTACAAACTACTTCCGGTCCCGTATGCGCTCTCCTTTATTTTCTCCTGCGGGGTCACGTGTCGCACTATTATACATTATATCAGAAAGTAAGTGAGGACCGAAAGTTCAGTCTAAAAAGAACAATCCAAGGACAATGGCAACGTCCGAAAACAAAGAGACAAAGACATAACATGAGAACGGCACAGAAAAGAAAATGAACACACATACATATACAAAAATGAACAACACGGACCCAATAAAAAGCATGGGTGAGATCAGAGTCGCCGATAGAGCAAGCATATCCTGCTTCTTATAAGACCCCGCCGTGTTGAACATGTCAACTCAGGTAGTAAAGTAAAATCCGTTAGAGGAAAACAAACTTAAGTGGCGAAGAGAAAGATCTGTCGTCATTTGGGAAACAGATATCCCATAGCGATCCACAAGATCGTGATGTCGACCGTAAAACTTCTGTGGTGATGACCTCAAGTTATGAGCCACATACCCTTGCTTAAGTAGCCTATTTGTAAGCAACGGAGCTCTGTCAAGGTATCGACCACAGGCCTTTGAGTAGCGAATGAGTTGGGAGATGTAAACTTCGTATGCCGGTGCTTTTGGAATAATGCTACAAAAAAAAGAGGTTGACTATTGGAAAAGTGAAGTCATGGCGTTTGTCATATAGCCTAGTTTGTAGTGTACCTCAGTTGTCAATTTAAAGATGAAGGTCAAGGAACGACGCTGATGTGGACGTATCTGTAGTATCCTTAATTTCGAGCTCTTTTGGATAGATAAGATGAATTTGAATTTTTAGAATTTGTAAATGACAACCCTCTCTGCATTTATGTTTAATAGTAGGCAAGAAAGTATCCACTTCCAGTTTACAACTTCCTTCTCTTGTAAAGTGAAGACTGTATACAGTCACATGACTATGGTTGCCTGGTTTTGGTGCTACAAGCCCAGCTGGTGACATCATTTCCGGTTTTTGTAATAGTTACAGGCAATGTTCTTAATTTTGAATGCTTGTAGGTCTCTTAAAAGCCTGGTTTGCTTTACTAATTTTTTGATAAATTATTGTTGTGATTTCAACTAATATATTCAATGAAAAAAATCAAATTTTAATTGACACAAATTTTTGACATGGCATGAAATATGGTCCGGCAAGGGCCAAAAAGGCGTAAACAAATTGCAAGTCAAGGGATTATTGTGGTAATTTTGAAGCTACAAGGCGGCGAGATCAAAGTATTGAACGGTAAATTTTTTGGGGGGTATGGCGTCCTCATTAACTTTAATGTCTAAATATGGTATTCCAAAACCTTTGACAACAATGTAAGTTGAAATTCGACTAAATGGGTCCAGCTTGATATTTGAGCAGCTTTTGAAGGAAATCCGATTTTTGTGATGTTTTATATAACAGAAAATAATGGCTCGTAGATCCATTATTGCTTTTATTTCACCTTTTTCAATGTATATGCAACGTAAAACACCTAAATTGTGATAGAATAATCCATATTTACAGAATTTATGGGCTGAAATAGAAACGTACATATTAGTGCCTTTGTACTGGATTTTCGGAATGTTCAGACTATTGCATTATCGGATTAATGGCTATTGTCTGCATTATAGTGAAGTGAACATCTAAAATGCAACTTAATTGATGCTGAAAATATGTTAAAACATACATTTATATCTAGTCTAAAGATTTGAGAACTATTGTTTATGAAAAAAATGCTTTACCATCCCCCTTCCCAAATCAGTAATGCAAAATTGTGTTTATTATGCCTTTCAATTGGAAAAAATTACTCGCTTATGATTTATACCACGGCAATCACAGCTAGCTTGAGTCTGTTTATGCGATTTTCTAAGGAATTAAACCAGTTTAATACCCTCCAAATGCGATGTAGTAGCAGTGAGACCAACTCAGGCGTATCATCAAAATGGCGAATTGGAAGGTCCGGAAATCGCTTCAAATTTCCTTTACTCAATGCACTTTTATTTCTTGTTTTATCTGAACACATTCTTTGCTGTATTTTCAAGTGACGTTTCAGCTTTTAATCGATACACAATGCATATTTCGGCTTTACAATGCGTATTTCGACTGTTTGCGTAAAACCCGTAAAATTACGCAACATCGGTTTTAATGTTCAACTATGGTATTCCAAAACCTTTGACAATAAGATAAGTTGAAATTCGACTAAATGGGTCCAGCTTGATAGTCAGTTATCAAAATGAGCAGCTTTTGAAGGAAATCCGATTATTGTGATTTTTTGTATTAGCGGAATTCCATTATTAGTAGAAGTCGGCAACTCGTTCAATATGTTTTGTGACGGCGTTGCCCCCAGATTAGGCCGTTATCAGTAAAATTGTCTACGAGAGGTTTCTCCCGATCTCGTTTGTATAGTATGGAATGATGGGTAAAAGTATTATCACAAAAACAAGTACTTGTTAATTAATCACAGTCGAATAATCATCTTAGTTCGAACATTTGAAAATGAGAAATGTCAATACTGTTCAACCCACCTAGGGTAGAATTCTCTAAAAAATAGGAAAAGACAACCAAATGGAAAGTTTATCACCAACAACAATACAAGAGGATTTCGTATTATCATTCATAATTTGAAGAGATTTGTAGCAAGATTGATATAAGATTTGAAAATGAAAAAAAAAAATATCAGTAAATACAAAATTTAAAAACCCTTTTCCTAATTCGATAAATTTGTTACTGTATAGACTTCCGAGAAAAAAATAGAAGAGGTCATCGAAATGAAATTTCAAATACAGAGCAGTGCCAGAAATAATTGTAACACTGTGCTTCTTAATTATAATTCACATGAAAGGGTTTAGATAACTTTATTTTCTTATTGGCGATGCCGCATGCGACCTTGCTAATAGCATATAGTCAGTGGCCAAAAGTGTTGGGGCATTAGATTTTTTTTTACTATAAACATATTTAATGTAAAACTAGTTTAAACTACAAATTTTCATAGAAATCGGATGAGAATTGACCACACAATAATTTTTTTGAAAAAAATGTGGTTTTATATGAAATATATAGTAAAAACATCTTATGGTCGTCCCCTTATAGTAACTGCTCATTATTAATTCCGAAATATTTATCATTCTAGCCGGCATAATTTCAATGTCGGTATATTGATAAGTTTACAAAATGAAAAAAGAAACAATGCATTCTTATTACATGTAAACATTACCTTGCCGTATTTCATTCTGCTTTCTCCAAATAGTTAATAGTTTTTTTTTTGTTTTTTTTGTTTTTTGGGGTTTTGTTTGTTTGTTTGTTTTTTTAACTGCTTTGTTTTTTTATCATATTTTCTACTAAGTTCTTATTTAACCGTTTATGTTGTATGCATATAAGTACCAAATTTGCAGTTTTATATTGAGACATCTGTTAATTAGTGGTTATCAATTATCATATTTATCTGAAAACTGACGGGGTAGAGCCTGACACGCAGCGAATATAAATTGCCCCTGTGGATTTTGCATATATTAACTGTACCCATAATGCAACATTTATTTTCTGGCCATGAATTTTTAGCTACTATTTTTAGTCTTCTCGCATGAAATCTCGTTTGAATCACAGTCTTGGGACAATGCCGTCTACTGATATATTACGAGTTGCTGACATCTACTTATAATGGACTTCTGGTATTAGGTATAACACCACTAATTCAGTTATTTGCGAAAAACAGCAATTTACCCCTATGTTCTATTTTTAGTAATAGCAGCCATGTTGTTTGGTCTTCGGACTAATCGAACAAAAACTGCATACCCTGGCGATGCTTCAGGCCAAGTTTGGTTACAATTGGCTCAGCAGTTTCAGAGAAGAAGATTTTTGAAATTGTTGACGGACGACGGACGGACGACGGACAGACGGACGGACGACGGACGCAAAATGATGGCAAAAGTTCACATTTTAGGCCAGGTGAGCTAAAAATGTATTGAAAGCAAAATGCTCAAGGAGCATATTCATGAGAAAAATGAGCCAAATGCTAAATTAATGAAGCAGTTGAGGAATTGCGAATGCGAAATCCAAAATTTGAAAGTGCAGCTTGCACAGAAAAAGCTAAGTAATGCTAATTTTTATAGAAATATTTTGTTTTAATTTTCTCTTTGTTGATTTCAGCTCTGTTTTAAGTCCTGTTGCTTTATTTTGGCAATCGAGAAAAGCAATAATCCCTGTTCCGTGAAAAGGCATCTCTTTCAGCACGGTCTTCGATTGTGCGTAGTTTTTTTGCGCTCATGTTATCTCTTTTTTCTGACTTTTTCTTTATTTCTACTTCCTTGCAAAATGTCCAAATTTTTGGCATCGAAAGCATCGCTTTCATTCGCCGAACAAAATCCAAATGATGAATAATTCCACATTTACCACATAATGATTGGCGTACATAGTTCCTCCATATGCTCCAATGTGGTCGAAAATTATATTCCATTATTACAAATTTTCTTGGGGAAACTCACTTTTGCTAGTCGTGTTTTGACTAGGAAGCCAACACTGCCTGCCAAATTTAATGCAGGATTTTCGAGTGATTTTGAATGTCCGTATTTTCTATCTTTGTTCAAGAATTTAATGTCCTATATCCACAATATCATAAATTCAAATATTGAATAAAACTTCTGTTAAGATTTTCACAATTTTATTATAGAGTTTGATACAGCAGCCTCGAAACAATAGCTGACTCCAACTTCACTTTTACATAAATTTCCGAAGTATATAAAACATTTCGATTACAAAGGAGATTTAACAAGGCACGGGGAGGGGGGGTCACTTCCTATATAGAGGTATATACAGACGTGCCGCTGGAATGGCCCTGTTTTTTTTTCAGTTGTCAACTATATGATTGGGTAGTAATTTTTGACATCATATATATAAATGGGTCGTAAATTAACCCCAAATGGCCAGAATCTCTACTGGTTGCTGTAATTAATCAATTATTTATCATTATTTGATGTTTAAGAACATTCCCATTGTGAAATTAATGGTTTTCTGACTCAAATTACACATATTCACTATACAGTTGGGTTGCTTATTTTTGAAATTTACTATATGAATGGGTCAATATTTTGCCTGGGGATCTATATGAAAGGGGGGTATTTTCAAAATGCCAGCGGCAGGCCTGTACCCAATTTCACCCGAAGTGACCCCCCCCCCCCCCCTGTAACAAGGAAAGTTACAATATATTTACAAATATAATCTGAACAAATAATATGACATTGATGAAATGTGACAGTTCAATTAAATAACCAACAATTTATCAATGCCCGTAAACATTAGTCCAAAATCAAAAGACGAATAAGACTGACAAACAAACTTTTAAGCATTTTCTTTATCTAAAACATCTGCTCAAAATAATTAAAATTTAATGTTCATAAATATGTATAAATATTTTTTCAGGTCAATTTATAAATAAAAGTCCAACGATTTCGAACTTTTTTCCGACATAAAATCGCTAAAAGTGATCACAACAACAACCCTAAATGTATCAACTCGATATGTAAGTCACATTAGTGCTCTTACAAACAGTGGTACCTTGCTGGTGTTGCTAAATACATTGAAAAACTTTCTGAGCTCGTGATTTCTTTACCTAGCAGAGTTAAAGTATTTTGATAGGGCTTAAACAATAGGCAGTTTAAATCACGTTTGGAATATGGAACCCTGCAGATTATTCATAATATCTATCTTCAACTGCACTATAATCCTGCAATGGTTATAAAATATTTCATTTTTTCTACACCTATACAATTTGGACAGAAACGTGCTACAGTAGAAAATATGGATACCAACTAGGAATAATTGTGCATCACTTCTTGCCGATCAAGTTATTCCTTTATGGAGCAAGGTCAGTGCAAGCTGTTGTTAACTAAAAAGAAAACAAAGCAACCTAGTCCTTTAACTTCGGTTATAAAAAGTTCATGGAACAATTCCCAATGTAAGGATTACCTTCATTGTACTGTTAGTCCCCGAGTGTATTCACCAACCCAGTAGTCAGTACTTCGGTGCTGACCCGAAACCGACTTTATTGAAACTTGTAATATCCAAATTTTACTAAATTTTTGTAATAAAAAAGGAGTATCTCCCTCATGCATAGCTCTGTCCTGAGCTGATTTTTGGCTTTACTTTATAGAGCCTTTTGGTTATTTGTTCTCTATCAGCTTTTACACGTTTGTAGATTGCCTTCCAACTGTTTTGGCTTGATCTGCACTGATTAGACATAAGTTGTCGAAATGCGCATATGCAGAAAATAAAACAGTAACTTCGGTATTTTGTTATTTATTACCACTGGGTCGATGCCTCTGCTGGTGGACTGTTAGTCCACGAGGGTATTCACCAACCCTGTAGCCAGTACTTCGGTGCTGACCCGAAACCGA
This sequence comes from Modiolus philippinarum, assembly GCA_002080025.1. Classification (NCBI taxonomy): domain Eukaryota; kingdom Metazoa; phylum Mollusca; class Bivalvia; order Mytilida; family Modiolidae; genus Modiolus; species Modiolus philippinarum. The sequence continues at coordinate 44,094 of MJUU01066399.1, read as the reverse complement.
CTTTATTGAAACTTGTAATATCCAAATTTTACTAAATTTTTGTTATAAAAAAGGAGTATCTCCCTCATGCATAGCTCTGTCCTGAGCTGATTTTTGGCTTTACTTTATAGAGCCTTTTGGTTATTTGTTCTCTATCAGCTTTTACACGTTTGTAGATTGCCTTCCAACTGTTTTGGCTTGATCTGCACTGATTAGACATAAGTTGTCGAAATGCGCATATGCAGAA
>MJUU01066399.1:6623-43795 GCA_002080025.1 Modiolus philippinarum | reverse complement strand
CTGGTGGACTGTTAGTCCCCGAGGGTATTCACCAACCCTGTAGCCAGTACTTCGGTGCTGACCCGAAACCGACTTTATTGAAACTTGTAATATCCAAATTTTACTAAATTTTGCTAAAAAAAGGAATATCTCCCTCATGCATAGCTCTGTCCTTAGCTGATTTTTGGCTTTTCTACATAGATCCGTTTGGTTATTTGTTCATTATCAGCTTTTACACGTTTTTGGGTTAATGGACTTCCAACTATTTTGTATTGGTCTGCACTGATGAGACATAAGTTGTCGAAATACGCATATGCAGAAAACAAATCACCAGTAACTTCGATATTTTGTTATTTATTACTACTGGGTCGATGCCTCTGCTGGTGGACTGTTAGTTCCCGAGGGTATTTACCAACCCAGTAGTCAGTACTGCGGTGCTGACCCGAAACCGACTTTATTGAAACTAGTAATATCCAAATTTTACTGAATTTTGTGTAAAAATAAGAAGTATCTTCCTCATGCATAGCTCTGTCCTTAGCTGATTTTTGGCTTTTCTATATAAATCCTTTTGGTTATTTGTTCTCTATCAGCTTTTACACGTTTTTGGGTTAATGGACTTCCAACTGTTTTGGCTTGATCTGCACTGATGAGACATAAGTTGTCGAAATGCGCATATGCAGAAAATAAATCAACAGTAACTTCGGTATTTTGTTATTTATTACCACTAGGTCGATGCCTCTACTGGTGGACTGTTAGTCCCCGAGGGTATTCACCAACCCAGTAGTCAGTACTTCGGTGCTGACCCGAAACCGACTTTATTGAAACTTGTAATATCCAAATTTTACTGAATTTTGTGTAAAAATAAGAAGTATCTTCCTCATGCATAGCTCTGTCCTTAGCTGATTTTTGGCTTTTCTATATAGATCCTTTTAGTTATTTGTTCTATATCAGCTTTTACACGTTTTTGGGTTAATGGACTTCCAACTGTTTTGGCTTGATCTGTACTGATGAGACATAAGTTGTCGAAATGCGCATATGCAGAATATAAATCAATAGTAACTTCCTTTTTTTTCTTATTTATTACCACTGGGTCGATGGCTCTGCTGGTGGACTGTTAGTCTCTGAGGGTATTTATCAACCCAGTAGTCAGTATTTAGGTGCTGACCCGAAACCGACTTTATTGAAACTTGTAATATCCAAATTTTACTAAATTTTGCTAAAAAAAGGAATATCTCCCTCATGCATAGCTCTGTCCTTAGCTGATTTTTGGCTTTTCTACATAGATCCGTTTGGTTATTTGTTCTCTATCAGCTTTTACATGTTTTTGGGTTAATGGACTTCCAACTATTTTGTATTGGTCTGCACTGATGAGACATAAGTTGCCGAAATACGCATATGCAGAAAACAAATCACCAGTAACTTCGATATTTTGTTATTTATTACCACTAGGTCGATGTCGGTGCTGGTGAACTGTTAGTCTCCGAACGTATTTACCAACCCAGTAGTCAGTTCTTCGGTGCTGACCCGAAACCGACTTTATTGAAACTTGTAATATCCAAATTTTACTAAATTTTGCTAAAAAGGAATATCTCCCTCATGCATAGCTCTGTCCTTAGCTGATTTTTGGCTTTTCTATATAGATTCTTTTGGTTATTTGTTCTCTATCAGCTTTTACACGTTTTTTGGGTTAATGGACCTCCAACTGTTTTGGCTTAATCTGCACTGATTAGACATAAGTTGTCGAAATGCGTATATGCAGAAAATATATCAATAGTAATTTCGGTATTTTGTTATTTTTCAATACCCAAAATGAACTCTAGAATTCATAGACCATTAATAAAATATTACCAGTTTCATCCATAATATTGATTGCGCTAGATGTTTTAAATCAAATCTTTACAAGCGTGATGATTTTGAGTTTCCAATAAGAACTTTCCGTTTTTTAGCCATGATTTCCTCATGTCTTCATATATATTGCGTCTAAGTATATCAAATCAATTAGCTACTGTCGTGCCTGTGATAAATGTAGCAATTTTTCACCAAAGCAATAATATAACTGTCTCAAAAACTTGTATAATAAGATTATAGTCAAATACTGTAGCAATTGCTTTTGTAAATTCTGCAGTTTTACGGTTGTCAACATGGTTTGGGAGATCGTCAAAATTTATCAGCAGACCTAGAGTATTGCCGAATTGACAAACAATGGACTTTTTGTTGGCAATTTGATAGATTGATAGATGCCATGCAAGGAGCAGATCATGCCTGCCCTGCAAGCGTACCTGATGATAACCAAAGTCGTCTCTTTGGGAGGTTGTACTGCTAGTCTTTTACTTTTCATTTTTTACCATTGTTTTCTCCTTATGTCTCCATTGTTGTTGCTTCTCTGGAGCAATGCTTTTTTTAGTATTTTGACTAGGATTTTTCATACTTCTGACATTTCGATCTATTGTAGCAGACGTTTGAACAGTATAAAGGTAAACAACAAATAAAAACACACAAACAACATTTTAAAGTAAATAACACATAAACGTACATAATATACATCTAATCTCTGTATTTTAATACCTTATCACTTAAATAATTAAACATTTGTCCACCATATTCTAGCATATAATTCCATGCAATAATTTTACTATCCATATTCATTGAACAAGTAATGATACTATATCAGCAATAAACATGATTTTCTAAACATTCATATACAAATCACTTGTTGCAGGGGGTGGCAATGTTTTCGACTCAAAAAATATTGTTCCGTAATTCGTAGGTTTTTCCTCATCAGACTCGTCTTCTACTACAGCAGGGGCCTATGATTGATAATAAAAGGTACTATGAAAGAAACGTCATCAGGATAAAAATAATAAACACGCTCAATAATCCAAAATCTAAATGTGAATAGATAAAAAGGAAAATTATTACAACCATCGATACAGCAAACTGCAAAGCAATGAAATTGTTATTCAATTCAAACTGCTGAAAACAAGTCCTGTTGTTAAATATAACATTTAGTTTAAGCTCTATCTTTCCTCAGATTCGATCAAGTAGTTTCCTACAGAAATTCGCTGAATCTTTTATCTCGTAATTTGAACGAGCATTCAGAACTTATTGGTTATTTGTTCTCTCAGTTTTTAACATCTTTGGGTTTATGGACTTCCAAACGTTTAGATTTTATCTGCACTGAAGAGACATAAGTTGTCGAAATGCGCATATGCAGAAAATAAATTGACAGTAACTTCGGTATTTAGTTATTTGTTACCACTGGGTCGATGCCTCTGCTAGTGGACTGTTAGTCCCCGAGGGTATTCACCAGCCAAGTAGTCAGTACTACGGTGCTGAACCGAAAGCCGAATCTATTTGGAACCTTACAATATCTAAATTTTTGTAAATTTTGTTGATAACTAAGGAGTATCTCACTCATGCAAAGCTCTGTCCTTAGCTGATTTTGGCTTTACATTTAGAACTTATTGGTTATTTGTTCTCTCAGTTTTTAACATCTTTGAGTTTATGGACTTCCAAACGTTTAGATTTTATCTGCACTGAAGAGACATAAGTTGTCGAAATGCGCATATGCAGAAAATAAATTCACAGTAACTTCGGTATTTAGTTATTTGAACTTTATATGAAAGACACTTTCAGGATATCAAAATCATGATATTCATGTGAATACAATATGTATACCCCTAAATAATAGCAATTTTATAATATAAAAAAATCCTTCGTGATTACATGTGTACGCTTGTAGTTGTACAAAAACACTTTTATTTTACTTTCTTCGTTATATATTTATAGTGCAATATTGATATTCGATTTCTTCTATACCATCTTCTGTCTTAATGCCTCACTATTCGTTTGCTGATGTATTTAAGTAAAACAATATAATAAAAGCAACTTACACGAGCTTCAAAGTCAATCTGACTGTAGTTTGTTCTATGTCTTCTCGGTATTGTTGCAGGACTTCGTCTTTCACTATTACGTATCTCAATGTGAGGGTAATTCAATTCTCTTGTCTTAAAATGACAAACAAGAAAATTAATGATTACATATAGAAAATTATACATTTATATTCAACTACAGCACAACTGACACTTCACCATGCATACTTTTTTATTGTCAGACACACCCAAATTAAATAGCTGACGCGTGAGACCCTAAAAGAATTATCAGGCTTAGATCTCCAACCCACCTTGTACCCATTTTTTTGGTCCACACTGTTCTTTTGTTTGTATCTATAACATGCATAGTTTAGTCATCATAAATTATAATTGTCGTTATTTCAACTGCTTTATAAACAATTTAAGCATTCGATAATGGTCCCTTTTTAGGATAGTAGTATATAAGCACCGACAAATTTTCTTATTTGTCGTAATAGGAACCGGTCGAAGGATCAACAAGGATCTTTGTGGTACCTGAAAGTGACGTCGACCAAAACTAATACTCTAGCCTAGTAATGAGTAGTTATAATAATAATGTGTCTAATCTCGAGTCTAATATCATTTAAACATGGTTCTTGAATTCTTTATGTTTAAGGGTTGGAAAATTACATTTACCAACTGACTATTCCTTAGATATCTCTTTTGCGGTTAAAGGATAATTACATGTTGTGTGCAATTGAATGCAATCAAATTATTGGTCTAAAATGTTTCAGTTTTCGTATTGCGATTTTTTTTATAGAATATTCACTTCTGTGTTCAAACAATAAAATCAGCACGTGATGTTAAATGGAATGGTTAAGAGCTCAGTAATGAAAGTTATATATCTGGCTAGTGATAAGTAATACTTTTAAGGTTATACACGATGAAGAATCAAATAAAAATGGGAGAATATGGAGTAAAATGTCTCCACAGATACATGGTAAAACCAAGCACGTTGTTGTCCTTCATCTTGAAGTCAACGCAAGGACCTTGTTAGACGTTCAAGATCGTCAGCAAACATACAATTAACGTACAAAGTTTCCTTACAATCACTGCAATCCGTTCCCCCTACAGGACTTATTCTGACCATCTGTTTATTTTGCCCACATTTTATTATGCCAAGTTTTCTTACTATTGTTGTTTATATGTTGTGATTGTCTTTTGTTGTTTTATATTGTCGGGCAACTGATGACAGCGATTATAAGAACACTTTGCCCGTTGGTTTATTGTTTCTTGACCTTCCCGCATTTATGACATGATAAACATGAATGAAGCGTTGCTCGACATCCACCAATGAATCCCGCTTAAACCAGTGCTAGGGGCGGTCTTGAACTTACTGTGAGTTATGAGCAAAGCTTATTGTTGAAGGCCTCGTGGTGAATTCAAGATGAAGAACAACAATAAAAGCGTTGTTCCATTGCTTGTTTTACCGTTTATTTGTTGAGACTATGTCTCATGTGCATTTTATTCCATATTTCTTGATTAATTACTATAGAAGACAATCACAACATATACACAACCACAGGGCACTCATCTAGTCAATTGCAAGAAACCTTTCCATAATATAAACATGAGATGTGGGCATTATAAAAATTTTGTCAGAATAACATTTGGAAGTTACAAACAAGACAATAATAATAAAATGCCAAAATTTGAAGGTATGATAGTGTGCCCATATAAAAAATTATCTCAACAATAAGTACAACATAGCTGAAACATATAGAAAGAATACATCTATATTTACCGAGGGACTTGGTTGCTGTACTTGATCTTCTGTTTGTCTGTTGGCATTTCCTAATTTAATTACATAAACAAATAAACTGTAATAAATGAAACAGTACGAATACAGATAGTTCTATTTGTGTAGAATAAACAAACATGAAACCATCAGACGTTGGGGATGTCATGAAACAAACTTAAAGGATACTGTCTCCTTGATATTTTCCCCATTTCCTTTCTTTTTCGCAGTTACTTCATACTTACTCCATACAATAATATCACAAATGTTTAAAGGTTCTCACTGGTAGAGCTTAAGTTCTTGATAATTTTTGTTTCTTTAGTTTGTCTTTGTTGTTTCTATTTGGAGTACATGTCAGTTGCCGTGTTTTGGGATTTTTTATTGTGGATTTTCCGTTTTTGCCCCTTTGCTTCAGTATTCGTTTGCCAATGTATGTTTCTAATCAGCAATTGATTTTCTCCTTGATGAAAAGCCATTTGGGGACTAATAGGAACAGCATGGATTTAAATGACTATATTGTAAAGTAAAAGAAGGTACATACCATTTGTTACGTTTCTGCTCATTCGTGAAACAGCATCTTGTACTTCTGACAAAGCATTAGCATCGGGGAGAAGACGTGACTTTCTAAACACGGCCAATATCGGCGGAACCTTAATAGCTGTAAATAAACAAATTAGCAGTAATTTGCTTGAGAAATATGATCGACTTTACGTCATGTATTTGCTACGCGCTTCTGGGTATAATCTTCTGTTCATTTTTACTGTATCGCTTGATTGATTTTTTTATTCCCCTTATCCGTAGACTGTATTTGCCTTTGACAAAAAATGCTGCTACAAGCTAATTTAATTTATAATTTTTGCGACTTCGCATTGACGTTAAAAATTGAAATAATGCCTAGCATAGGTTTGCAGCATCTGAAGTCAGTGTGAAAGACATCATAGAAAAACACGCAACATGGGACAATCAGGAATCAAAATTTAAATGCACCATGCAGCTACGTATTTATTTACAAGAATTTTAAGAAGTGCAAAAATCAGAGATCACATAGCCAAACGCTGAAAATGTAATAAAGAGAGAAATTTTCGTAGATAAGTATTTGCTAACTATTAGTATATAATATGATTGTTATATTGCTACTAACTACTATGTAAAGGCAGTGTTCCTATTGAAAGTAAAATAAACCACAACTGCATTACTTTTTATGTTGTAAGAATTGTGATTTAAGATTCATTTTCACTTAATACTTGGATGAACATTTGTTTTCATTGTCTACGATCCTTCAATAGCATGCAATTGATATATGTAATAAAATATATAATATATATATAATAAAATATAAAATAACACCGGGATATTTTTTTCAGTCAACCTCCCTTGGTATTACGACCGTGGTTGTTTCAATTTCTCTGCTACTTTGGTATATCTTTGTCTTTTGTTGAAATGGCGATCGTTTCGGTATTTTGTTTTTCTTCATTCTTAGGTTTCGTGATTTTCTTCTTTTGTCGTATTTGTGGACTTTTGTGATGTATGTAATTAAAAACGTATCTTTGTCCCCTTTGTTTTGATATCGCCATTGTTTTATAGAATTAATAACAACGCAATTATCTACATAAGTAAAGATAAGGTGAAAGAAGTGTTTTAGTTTTTTCTACAAACAAAGTACTAGCAAAACTATGGGTCTAATGAGAAAACTTTGTTTTTTAATTTAATTACATGCGTTATTCATTTTACGAGGATAACAAACGGCCCAAAGGCTACAAAGTTGCTCTCCTCAACATAAACAGACTAGACAAAATACAAGACAATGTACAATACAACTGTTATTCATATACTCACACATAGTAGTCAAATATGATCTAATACAAGTTTGTACAAATAAATTACACAAAACTTTTACTGTTTTCGATAACTTCAAATACATTTTGTTGTCATCCATTGAAATTTCATCATTACCAAACTTAATAGTTGCATAAAATTTCTTTAAATTACCTTTACATTTAGACAGAGCAAAGCTCTTGCTTTTTGAAACAATAATGATCTTCATTTTTTATATCGATCAAACTGAATAAAAAAATGCTCAATAATTTCAGGCTTTTAGGGACCGACCATTTAACTGGAAAGGGGGGGGGCTATGAATTTTTGGTGGTTTTTCTAAAAAAATATTTTGGAGCTGATTTTATGGAAAAAATATTTTGGCTGCCAAAATGATGAAAAAAAATTTTTTGAAGGAGGCTTTCTGACCCCAAAATAATCTTTATTTTGAAAAAAGTATTTTGTTGCTACACGTGAAAAAATAAATAAAATTTTCTGTCCAGAAAAAAAACCATACCCCCCCTTTCAGGTATTTATTATGTCTATTGCATAGCCGAGAGGAAATTAAGTTATAATTAAATAAGTGATCATTTAAACCACTCAAAAGGAGTCTAATACGAGTATGATTTATTTTACCCCTACAATGACCATAGGAATAAATCTATTTACTGTAATTTTTGCAAACATATTGTTAATTTTTTCTCGAAAATATCTAAAGAAACTGACAATTTTTATTCGGCTGGAATCGTATTCCACTCTTTAATCATTGACGGAAAATAAGATGATAAGAATTTAATTGTGATGTTAAAATATTATCCGTGCGACGCAAATTAAAATTTTGTGTGTTATAAGTAATTAAGGGACAGCACTCAAATAAATAATTATGACACTCATGGTTAATAATCTTAAAGAATAGAATAAGTTTATGAATTTTACGTCTTGTCATCAAAGAATTTAGTCCAAGTTCATTTAATAAGTCTTTGTGTTTTGTTATTCAAAAGCACCGGTTGTAAGAATTGCAGCCCTTCTTTGTACTTTTTCTAGAAGATCACTTTCACTTTTTAGACAGTTATCATATAAAATATCACAGTGGTCAAGAATTTGTGATATCATACTTTTATATAACTCTGCTTAACGCGTTCTTGGTTAAAATCTTCATTCTTAACATGGTATCTAGTCTTTTGTTTGATTTCTTACATATTGTAGTAATATGATTACTCCATGATAAATTTTTAGAAATAATTAAGCCTAGATGTTTGCGTCCATTAACCTGTGTTAAGATCACATTATTTAAAATAAGACCAGGATGGGGAATTTCCTTATTTTTATTACAAAATATCATATATTTAGTTTTATTTCGATTGAAGGTAACTCTCCACTGGGAGGCCCATGTACTTAAATTATTTACATCTCTATTTGATAGATTAAACGAGTCTAAACTTTCAATATCTTTTAATAATGTTGTGTCATCAGCAAAGAGTTTCATGTCACTTTCAATATTCTCATTTATATCATTTATGTACACTAAAACATATAGGGCCTAATATGGTGCCTTGGGGGTACACCTGCGTTTGTATATTGAACCTATGTATAACAATTTTTGTGATTGATTAAACAAGTAATTTTCGAGTAATTGAAACACGCTTCCGCAAATTCCTAGTTGTAGTAATTCATCATGCCAAACCTTGTCAAAGGCTTTGAGAACAACCATAAACACAGCACATACATTTCTACCATTATCAATATATTCATATATATTATGTGTCATACTGACAAGCAAATTTACAGTTGAATCGTTGAACCATTCTTCTTGAGGCAACTATTCTTTTCAATAAGGAGATAATTTTCAATCAAATAATCGTATAGTCTTTTAAAAATAATTTTCTCTAAACATTTCGATATTGTCGGTAATAATGCTATTGATCTATGTTAGTTTTAATTTGTTTATCTCCACATTTAAATACAGGGCAAATATTACATGTTTTCCACATTGATGGAAATACTCCATTTGAAAGGCAATAATTAAATATCACATAAAGACTGAGCACATTTCTTTAGAACAATATCATTTAACCCATCAGCACCTGAAGACTTGTCTAATATCAATCTTGGACAGTAAACCATATACTTCATTCTCGTCTGTTTGCTTAATGTATTATTACAAAGCAAGTTAAATGGGGGTAGGGGTGGGGATTTGTGTTATCTAATCTCATATGAGAAGAGAATATTGTATTGAATAATTAAGCTTTTTGTATTTCAGCTGAAATCGTGTCCAAGTTTTCACTTAAAGGTGGTATACGGTGTTGTAATTTAGAACTAAAAATGGATTTACTAAATTTTTTTTTCAGTCATCACAGTAACAGAAGCGCAGGGGTTAGTATAATGTTTAACTCGGGACTTGATTATAATTTGATAAATAATCGGTATATTATTTTAGATGTTAGTTAATATGAACAGAGAATTAATTACATTAGTTGCTCTATATGGTTACAATACTAATGAACCAGATTTTTTTTAAGAAATAGTGCAAAGAGTGCTGGATTTCCTGTTCTGTGGTGACTGGAATGTTGTTCAAGATTGCGGTATTGATAATTAAAATATAAACAGTAATAGAAATCCAAAACAGCAGAAAAAAGATTGATGACATTAAAGATGAATTACATCTTGTGGATCCATGGAGAATCTGTTATCCAGATGCACGAAAGTATACCTGGCGACAGAGTACTCCTATTGGACAAAGTCGATTGGACTATTTCTTGTGTCTGAGGACATATTCTCATGAAGTATTCAAATATTATTCCGGCCTACCAAACTGATCATTCTGCGATTGTTTTATGTTTTTCTGTAAGTCAAATGAAATGAGGGAAGGGTTATTGGGAGTTGAATTCACAGCTACTTAGAGATAATGAGTATGTTACATTGGTTAAAAATTGTATTAAAGATACAATTTCAGAATATTATGTTTCAGGAAATAGGGATGATTCAGTTATCTAGTGATGACCATTTTTTTGTTTGTTTTTTTTTTTTTGAAATTTTAAAAGGAAAATTAGAAGTGCAACTATTGAATACAGTATTAAAAAAGGAGGGGGAGAAAAGAAAAGTTTCAGAGACTTGAAACTGATATTAAATAGGTGATAATAATAAATAATTTGAGTATGAAAAAAGCTGAATTACAGAATGCAAGGGATTATATGGTAGAGGGTTTAGTGATAAGAGCTAGAGCAAACTGGCAAGAAAATTGAGAGAAATGTAGTGAATATCTCTACAAACTTGAAAAAAGAACACAGTGTGAAAATTTTTATAATGATCTTTGTTCTTCCAAACAAACAGAAAATCAGATGGATGTTTCTTTTTTTATCATAATATTAAACTTGATAATGAACAAAGTGAAATATGTGAAGGTAATCTGACATTTAGAGAGTGTCCTTATGCACTTAATAAAATGAATAATGGGAAAAGTCCAGGCTTAGATGGATTTACTGCTGAGTTTTTAAAGTTTTTCTGGAAAGATATAGGCGCATTTCTTTATCGATCTGTGTACTATGTATATGAAATAGGTAGTTTTTCTCAATTTCAGTGTCTGGGAATAATTACCTGTCTTCCAAAAGATGGAAGAGATAGGCGCTATATTGGAAATTGGGGTCCTATTAGTCTGTCAAATACAGATTTGAAAATTGCATCCTCAGGGCTATCAAACACAGTTAAACAAGTTTTACCATTTATAATTAGTGACACACAAAAAGGTTTCATGGAAAATAGATGTATTGGGGAAAATTCTCGTTTTTTATATGATGTTATGCATTATCTTGAAGAACATAGTAAGACGGGTATACTTTTATTAATTGATTTCGAAAAAGCCTTTGATTCTATTGAATGGAAGTTTTTACACAAGGCTTAAGTAATCTTTAACTTTAATCTTTAACTTTGGGCCATCCTTTTGTAAGTGGTTTGATGTTTTATATGGCAATGCAAAAAGTTGTGTTATCAATAATGGTTTTATGTCTAACTTTTTCAGTCTAGGACGAGGCTGTGGACAAGGTGACCCCATCCCCTTATCTTTTTATTATTGCTGTTGAACTCCTTGAAATGAAATTGGACAATAATCCAGATATACATGGTACTTTTATTAAGGGACAAGAGCATCTCTTGAACCAATATGCTGATGGTACCTTTATGGTTTGAGATGGTAGTGAGAAATCTCTACAAGAGACATTAAAGTGTTTTGATGACTTTTTTTAAGATATAAGGACACAAGATGAATAAGACAAAAACTAGGGCAGTTTGGATTGGTGAGAAAAAATATTTATATTTAGTCTTATGTCCAGATGCGAACCTTAACTGGTCTCATCCAAACTTTCGATTGCTGGGCCTTGATTTTTCTCTTGATCTCTCCACTATTGTGGTCATAAATTATTCATATTTAGTCTTATGTCCAGATGCGAATCTTAACTGGTCTCATCCAAATTTTCGATTGCTGGGCCTTGATTTTTCTCTTGATCTCTCCACTATTGTGGACATAATTTTTTGTAAAATAATTAAAGAAGTTACTAATATACTGAAGAGTTGGCAACACAGGAACCTCACTTTACATGGTAAAATCACTGTCATTAAATCTTTAGCGTTATCAAAGCTGGTACATTTGTTTACAGCACTACCAGATTTAAAACAAACAAGAATTAATGAACTTGATACTATGTTTTTTAACTTTATCTGGGATGGTAAAGTAGATAAAATAAAACGTAATACTTTAATTTGTGATTATGTTCATGGAGGATTAAAGATGGTCCTTTTACCATCAAAAACGTAATACTTTAATTTGTGATTATGTTCATGGAGGATTAAAGATGGTCCTTTTACCATCATTTATCGCTTATTTTAAAATGAGCTGGGTAAAAAGGTTAAATGGAAATCCTACTGGTGGTTGGCAAAGCATTTTTAATGCTGAACTTGTTCCCTACGGTGGTGTTCGTGTTCTCAGCTATCAAAAAGAAAAAATAAAAGAAATTGCTTTGTGTCTTAAAAATAGTTTCTGGGAGGACGTTTTGTTAAGTTACTTTATGGCAAAACCTTATACTAAATAAACTCTGTTTGAAAGAGATATTATCATTAGATATTTTAAATTTTGTACCTTTAACTGGGTTCTCATATTATGCACGGTGGGAACAACATGGTATTAAATATTTCTTTGATCTTTTTGATCCAGAAAAGAAAGAGTTTTATTCTTTCAATGCAGTGAAAGACAAACTTGTTACTAATAACTTTTTAAGATATTCTAGTCTGATATCAAGGTTGCCACAGTATATTAAAACATTTTTGAAGAATTTTCAAGATAATATTGATCTTCAATTCCTACCCCTGAAGACAGTTTTCTGCAAACAATAATTCATGCAAAAGATATGAAATTTGTTTACAGAAATCCAGTTGATGGGGTATGTGAAACAACATCTGAGACATTTCTGAAGTGGGAAGATGTACTTGGATCAAACATTAAAAACTGGAGAGATCTTTTTATTATTTTAAAGAAGTGTTGTAAAAATTCATATTTATTTAATTTTCACTATAAGTTTTTACATAACATTATTCCAACTAATTCTTTTTTTTTGTTTAAAATACATTTAAAAGAGATCAAGATGTGCTCTTTTTGTAAATCTATAGAAGAAACAATTCAGCATTTGTTGTATGATTGTACTGTGAGTTTCTATTTTTGAAATCACTTGGCCTCTTTTATACAACAATTCTATGATGACTATGTATTAAATAGAACAGATATCATACTTGGTTCATGCAAATTTTCTAGGTTTTTTAATTTTTTTCATTATAGTTGCAAAGCAATATATTTATAAGTGTAAATTTAAGGAAAAAGGTGCATGCACAAGTTATTGAATTTAAAGTTAAGATGAAACACCATGGGGATATTTAAGAATATGTGGCCATCAAGAACTCGAAAGATCACGGATTTGAAAAATTGCGGGCCCCCTTTAATTTCATATTTCCATAAGTTGATATATACTAGTATTTGTTAAATAGATGCTTCTTTAATATTTCTATTTTTATCCGATGTTTTTTCACGGAATATAGTATACACTGTGTAGTTATGACCAGAGTGAGTGTGGGTGAGAATCTGTTTGTCTTCTTATTATCATTTCATTTATTTATTAGTAATATTTTCTAAAAATTTAAACATAATAATTTCTGCTTATGTGACCTAATCTCTGTAAAAATATGTAGTCTTTCATGTATCTTTTTTTAGATTTGCACATTTAATCATTGTCAGGTGGTTTAATGTAGGAGATATGTAAATGCCTGACTACATGAAAACAAATGAATTAAAAAAAATGGATTTATTAAATGACCAGAATTTTTTGACATCTAATTTATCTTCCGAAAGTTTATTTATAGTGTTTTCAGCATACAAACTTTGTTCTCATAGGAATCGCAACTATTTGTCTTCCTTCCTCATTAAATATTCTGTCTCTAAATAAAGTCATATTGACAATTTTTACATTTGAAAGCTTCAGCGTTGAACACAGAATGAGAATGAACATCGAGATAATAAGTCATTAGTGTTATAAAATACCTACCACGCTTCTTTGGTTTTGGTTGTCTGGTTACCCTGTCTACTGTATCAGCGTCCGGTAGTACATCTGTACGTCTGTACACAGCTCTATCTACATATACAGCCCTATCTGTATTTAGTGTAGAAGATGGTGATCGGTACGAATTATTGCTATCCTCACCTGAAATATAAAAAAGCGTCCATGTCACGATTTTTTGAAATTTTTTATTGTTATTTCACGGATTAAAATTTACGAAATTTTATATCTGTAGTGTCTATATTTCGTGTGGAATGTATCTCGCGCCCAATTATTCTTCCCTAATAAAGCAAAATTATGTAGTAGTGAAAATAAAGAAAGATATTATTGCAAGCGGGCTCTACGCGAATTAGAACATGGTCAGACTTTATATTTGTCAATATTTTATGCCGAGTGCTAGCAAGGTATGAAATGAAGACAAATATAAGGTCTGACCATATTCTAATTTGCATATAGCCCAATTGCAATAATCTATTTCGATTCTAATATATTAAACAAGCGTTTTGAAAATTCGTAGCGACTCTTAGAGGACAAATTATATTGATGTTTGACACTAGAAATAAAATTATCAGAAAACTGCATGCAAAAACACATATATTGACAAAGAGAAATCTATCTGTATTTGTTATTTTGTTTAACACAAGTTGCCCATAAGCTTATGAATTAATGCAAATAATCTGTTATAAAAATATAAAATATAGGTATTTTAAAATCGAGGCGCTGGTTGCATTTCTGATTTATAGGACTGCTTAGTTAGGTTATATTTGAAGCAAAAAAGAAAAGAAATAAACTTCATAATCAAAACTTTGGTAACGTTAATAATTAAACATTCTATATTTAAATTGTAGAGCATGATATGTTACATAGATAAAATTTCATAACAACAAGACATTCGTTGCTAGGTTATGGTTATGTCTGTTTCAGTACCGAGTCTTTAATTCAGTAACTGTTGTAAATTTCTATTATTGTCATTAATTGATGCGGCATTTTGGTGATTCAATATTTAAAAGTTTATTCTGCACAAAATATGCTGTAAATAAAATACGCAAGGTGTACATAAAAGATTATTTGATATTATACATATGAAAAAGAAAGGAAATATGGTAAATGTCAAGGAGACAACATCCCATCTCCAGGTTAAAACGACCCAAGTCACAATCTGCCAGGGAACTAAACAGAAAAAAACACAAACAAGACAAAAGACAAACGTAAATAGCGATATGAAATCTGGACAGCCGGACTTTGCATCGGCACTGGCCAGCGGTTGGGTTAAACCGGTTTATGGGTACCAAAACCTCTCCCTTATCTGTCCCGTTTCCCAAAAGTATCCTAAACATACGAAAAAACCGAATACAGGTAGACTACTAACTCCATGACCACAATCTTGAAAGGAGAGAAAATGACAATACGCAATTTTGAAAGATGGGTCAAAGGGTGCTTGCTCACGCTAAACTGCCGGCTAGCTCAAGAAGCCTAGTCTGCTGGTAAAACACTGTCGCACTACGGAATAAAAATCAGACTCAAAACTTCCCGAAGGGTTTTATCAAGAATCATCATATATTTCAGTAGACATCGGCAGTATCAGTGAGAGGCCAGTAGGCCTATGTGTGTAAAATTTTCAGGTCACTAGATTACGGATAAAAGCAGAGTATCTTGTCGATATCCCATATTATGTAATGAATGTAAGTTATTTCCCAGCTTTTCTGGATCTTTGATTAGTTTTTTGCATTTCTTAATAAACATTTCCGTAAAAACGAGGATTAGAAATGCCAATAGTAATAAGCTGTTTGCGAGTAACGCCATATTTAGATATCAAATCTTCATATCTATTATGAAACTTCTTAAACGTGTTCAACAACTTATGAAATCTGTAATCTTGTTGTAAAAAATTGGCAGTGATAGTAAGGTTACGTTCATTAAAATCGTCAAGGGAAGAACAACCGCCTGCGAATCGTACTAGTTGAGACATATAGGCCCCGTGGGATAGAGCTAGAGGAATGTTGCCGTCAAGGAAAGGGAAATTAGTAATAGTGAAATCAAAATCATCCCTTTTATCTCATATTTGAGTCAATAATGATAGTTAGATCCAGAAAAGGGCAGTGTTTTGAGTCATTGTTATCTTTATTTAATTTCAGATCTTGTGGGTAAATGATGTCTACATAATCTAAAAATTGGGGAAGCAAGCCCTAAATGGCCCATAAAAGTAAAAAAGTGAATAAATCAATGGAAACAAACTACATCCAATAACCCAAATATTGTTATGCGGTAGAAATGACCAATAAAGTATTCTAAATTGAAGACAGCAATGATAAAACAAAACTGGCTCAAATTAACTTTTTTATTAGACGAAAAATAATAATTTTACAAATTAAGTATACAATATCACCTATCTGACAATGATGAAGTCCAAGTAAATATCCAAAATTATAGTTCACTAAAGTCCAAAAATAAATGTCCAAATGAATATTCCTAATGTAATCCTCACTAAATAGTTGATAATATATTCACAATAATTGATGTCGATTTCCAATACGAAAGATGTGCGTGATAATCCTAGATAAATTAATTAATCCTGTATAAACTTATTAAACTGACTGACCTTTACCCTTTTCAGCTACCTTATTTATATAAATTAATTCTTTCCAGAAAAATCATTCACAAGATTTAACTAGAACATTCTAATCAACTAATAATCACATGACTAAAATGATTATGTAAGGAAAACCTCTAGAAAATTCTATGTGTTAAATATTAAGTCAATGTTCTAGAAAAATCTAAATGTTCTAAGGTGTAATAACCTTGACCATTGTTTATTGTAAACAAGTTACATAACTAGGCCAAACAAATTACATAATATTAAGGCCTTACAAAATAAAAACAATCAATACAATGCATTATAGAATGTTTACAATATTTAATTACCTATAACAATATCAAGAAACTAAAATTTTATAAGAAGACAAAGACAAGCTAATGACCAACATATTCCTGACTAGAGACAGGCGCAAAAATTGAGGCGGGGTTAAACTAGTTTTCTTGGACCCAAACAATACGTGTATATTAAATTTAGAGCATACATTTGTTTACAGAGCAAAAGAAGAGCGGCCGATGATATTAGAATACACAGGGTCTAGGCTTGTTAAATTTTAAACTGATTCTAGAACCAGAGACATTTAAATGTGTTTTATATGTCTCTGATAGGATAAGGGGTTGAACTGTCATATTTGAATTTTTTTACATGCTCTTGTTCAATCGTTCATTTCTTAAAAACAGTTTATAACTTTTAGAAAACGATTTTACCTATTTAAAGATAAATGATTACCCTTTTTTGAAGAGTATTGGTCTATAAATCACAAAGTCGTCCTGTCAACGTATATTTTTCCGCCTAACAGAAGTTCCTTTAAAAATAGATATTATAGACATTGATATTATATTTTTATTTTGGGGACATCTGTACTGTAACATTTATTCCGTTAGGAACA
The DNA here is from genome assembly GCA_002080025.1 of Modiolus philippinarum. NCBI lineage: Eukaryota > Metazoa > Mollusca > Bivalvia > Mytilida > Modiolidae > Modiolus > Modiolus philippinarum. The sequence continues at coordinate 26,280 of MJUU01066399.1, read as the reverse complement.
AAGTCCTTTGGAAAAGATATTATATACTATTTTATCCTTTTGGACCAACCTCTGTTCCGTGACAATACCATGCGAATGTGTAAAATTGATAGGTCGGACAATAGACTAATTTCCATTTTCAAATTAAAATAAAGAGTGCTGTGCGGCAGTTCGTGTAAGCATAAATAAACAAACGAGTTAAAATTCTTGTCGAACTGCGATAAAAGGTAAAACAAAAAAATATATACACATATCAAAACATAAAAGATTAAAAAACAAGCAGACAGAGGTAGGGATTGGCCAAGATCATCGACATTAATGTCTTCAAGGGGCCGTAAAAAGAAAACAAAATGGCTGAGAAATGAAATATTACGTCACAAAAATAAATTTGATGTTTATAGTTTAGAGTAATTGTTTATAGGTAAAATAGATTTGACGTTCATTGTTTAGACAGTGGAGCCCAATAGTTGAAGAAATCCCCCCAAAATAGGTAGGGGGAGGAAATTAAGCCCTCAACACGAAACAGAAATTAATTAAAAGAAAATAACTATCGAAAAAGTATTGAAATAACAAATAAAATGTAAAAATAAATAAAATTGAAGATACCAGTCCAAGGATAGTACATTAAACACTAGTTTTTATATTTATACCTTTGGGGTTTTGGGTACCCAGAGTGAATATAATCTGTTGTTCTAACAGTTGTCGCTGTTGTCGTGAACTGTCAACCTGAGTAAGGACTGTCACGCTCATGTTTTCCATGGAATGTTGGCGAAACCTGAAATGGTTACCGACGGGTGTGTCTTTGTGAGCTGTTACGGATCGAAGATGCTCAGCAAAGCGATCACCCAGTCTGCGGCAAGTCTCACCAACATATATTTTGTGACACCGTCTACATACTATGGCATATATCACATTCTTGGTTATACAAGTATAACCAGAACTGATTTTGTAAGAACCATCAGGACCCTTGATGAATTCCGTTTCCAGAGTAAAGGGACAAGGTCGACAGATCTTGCGACCACAACGTCGTGCTCCCCTATATGACTTGTTGTTACTGGTCTGGTCGGTCCGGATTTTGCTGGACACTAGGTGATCTCTTAAACTCTTTCCTTTGCGATTGGCTGTAATTGGCAACGATGGAAATATTTCAGCCATCAGTGGATCATCTTGTATAATTTTTTTGAAATTCTGTACTAATATCTTCTGTATAGCGACATTGTGAGGATGGTAAATTAGAACTAACGGTATTCTTTCGCTGTTTTCTTTTTTCTTTTTTGTCATTGCCTTTCTGCGAGTAATTGTAGTAACAGAGTCAACAGCCCTAGAAATCACTTCCATAGGATATCCTCTCCTAATGAAGAATTCAGACATCAGGGCACATTGTGATTCGAAGTCCTTGTCATCACTGCAAATACGTCTAAGCCGCATGAATTGAGATTTAGGAATAGCGTCTTTGCAACTTGAAGGATGACAGGAAGAATAATCCAAATTTCGTTTTATGAATGAATTGCCCCGATTGACCTAAGGTCAATCGGAGTAAATTGCGTCACGTAACATTGTGACGTCCGAAAATCTATATTTTGACGTCAAAATTTTCCGGGAAAATTCACCAATTGGAAACTCGTCTATTGTCGGGCCAGCCCCATTCCATCTGTCTAGAGACCATGCATGCGTTGTCCAATCATTTTGACCTTCAAAATCTCTTGATATGAAAATGCTACCTTCAGTCAATGGATAAGTCTCGTTACTCCGATTTTATAAGAAATATCCATAAACATCCTCACATTGCTTACGAGTATGAAGGGTTGATGATTTAGATAATAATAATGAGTGAATACAATGTGAAACTGTACATGACGAATGTCCTTTTGTAAAAAAATATAACTATTGTTGGAATCAGAGCATAGCTTTATTTCCAAAGAAAAAGAAGAGTGTCATATTAGAATAGCCTTTTCTACATTATATGTGTTAATGACAGAAATATGCATGCAACTTTTTTCACAATTTATTGTATTTATAGATTTTGGGTAATTTTGTCATGTTATTTGTTTTTATAGGAATTATAATTCTTTCTTGAGTCAGGGGTATTCGAATACATAATTTTTAAGTTCGTTTCACATAAAATCGTTTTTTTTTCCAGAAAGAATAAATTTTGAGGGAAGAGATGACCCGTTAGACAATTCCAGTGTTAAATACATTTCCGAAATTGGTATGCTGGATGGATGCATTTCAGGGGAAAATTGCCATACCTACCTCTTTCTTGATGAGTTTCGAGGAAATCTGTTTTGGAAGGTGAAAAATATTCTTTTTTAATTTTGTCAAAATGTTATCTCTGTTATATCTTATTTTTACCAGTGATCTTCTTACACTCTTATATCAGTTGAAACATTAAGTTAAAAATGGTAACCATTTTTCACTTGGTTTTGAAATAATAAGAATATTAAAACTTTGTGCACAGAAATCATGGTTCAATACAAAATAAATTAAAGTAGTTATGTAATTCTTTTAAATAATTTTGATTGAAATTTGATACAAATGCATTTTGAACTTGTAAAAACTGATTTGGAAAAACCTGTATCAAGCAACAAACTGCCAAGAAATAGATTAAATTTCGAAAAATGAATTCCAAAACTTACCTATCACAGTTTTACGTTGTTTACTACATATCAATATAGAAACAGCAAAACCTATAACTAGACATACAATACACATGGCACCAATTCCATATAGTATATGGAATAAACTATGGCTACCTAATAACAGAAATAATATTGAATAAAAACAGCCTACTTAAATTGTTGACTTCATTTCAATCATGATGGCTTACAATAATTGGTTCAGGGTCTTCTATTCGAAAGAGAACGTATGCTTAATGTTTGTTTTTGAATACAAAATGATGAAATTAATGATGTTTTAATAAATATCATACTCATAGTGTATGTTATACATTTGTCGTTCTGTGTTTGCCTATGTGTTTTTATTGTTCACTAGGTTTGGAAACTAGTGTGTTTGTCAGTTAACTGAAGACAGTAATTGAAAAAGCACTTTGCCAGTAAATTTTATGTTGGTTGACGATCCCGCTTCCATAGGCTTAAAAAACATTGACGTACCGTTGTTCGACAATTAGATAGTAATTGCACTCAAACCGGTGTTCTATAGCCATTTTTCCCCATGCTAGTTTTTTCTGGTAATTTACGTCTCGACAAATTGGCATTTTTCCAGGAAAAGAAATTTATGTGTATCCAGTTTTCTTTACAATTTAATTTATGAGGTTTTCGAAGGCAAATTGGATTCTTCAGTGAAGACTTATCATAACAATATCTGGATATTAAATAAAATAGTAACAAACATTTTTTTTAATCTTTGAAACCTTTTTAAAATATTTTGAAATAGGACCAAAACTACTATAGGAGTCTAGGATGATGTTTATTTCGCTGAACTTGATTACTCTTTATTCAGGGGCCGACTCCGACCTACCGTTGGGTGTTGGGTTTTCTCACCGTTCATTGAAGATCTTATGGTGGATTTGAGTTGTTATTACTCCCCTTTGGGTCGTAGACTCTTTGACACATTCCCCGTTTCCCTTCTTTTTTCTACGAATGAATTTTCGAAAACGCAAACTCTACATTTGAACATACACAATAATTGACATATAACACACCTTTCTTTTCTGAAAATAATTCTGAGAATCCAGAATTAGAGCTTCACAGCACCGTCATTCCTAGCGTTCGTTAATTCCAAAAATATATAGCATTTTTTATATCGCTTCTATATCATCCATTAAAACTTTTATTTTATAAATATTGTGTATATGTTATAAATAAAATGATACCTTCACCCACACCAACTTTAGTTTTTATAAACCAAGGTCCTATATGTGATGCTACACTCTTTCCTTTCTCATTTTCAGCGTAGAATAACAGACTATAATTTGTCTCGGATGTCAAATGTCGGACATGTATGGAATATGTGGTGACTGTTATACTCCTGCTCTGTGACCGCCGACCCACAGGCCAGTGTGTCAAGGTAAACGTCTGTGGATATCCACCATTATATCCGGGGGTAAAACACAGTATGAAGTCTTCACTAGTAACGTTATGGACACTAACATTGTATGGTTCTGTTGGTGGACCTGTAAATATGATACAATGATGCATGAATGAATTGATTCGGAGAAGACAAATATATATTAAAAAAATCATATTGATGGAATGTCTTATTTAGGGTGTCAGTTACAATTTGATAATTAGTTTCAGGGGAAAGCCATTGAAATGTGTTTTTCCATAGAGTTCAAGTTAGAACCCACTGATAAAACTGAGTACTGTTTGGCTTTAGGAAACATAGACTTAGTGACGACGCTAGGAATATTGTTGCCAAGTAAGGTTTCAGTTTACCTTATTTTTGTCAGAATGAAAAGTGTACAAAATTTGGACTCGTCGTGGATGAAAATGGATGGCAAAAGTCAACTCTGGCTTCAGCCAGATGTGCCTAAAAGGGTAATTTCCTATTTGGTCATATTTCATTCAAATAGTAGATCATTAAGAAGATTTTACTGCTCTTGTATCATACCCGAAGTTCATGATATATTGCACAAATAATAAATTAATATAATTGATTGATAAAGTATGCTTTTGACTTGGGATCCCTGTGAAATGGGGAAAATGATAACATAACATGATCTATTACAGCAAATCTGTTGTTTTTGGCGTATCATGTGTTTCTGTTCAATAATGAACAGACATAAACATGCTTAAATATGGTATGGGCTGATAGTCTGTATTTGCAGAGCCGTGATTTAGCTTTCTGGTATGTAGAAATAAAGAACAAAAACAGGATGGAATTTGTTCAGAACACAATTAATACACTGACATTTAAGGTTTATTAGATATTTTACTTTGATTATATAACAGAAACAGGTACATGTAGAGTTAGATTTAGATAAAATGGAATTGAAATTGTGTTTATTTGGTCAAAACTTATGATGCAAATGTCGCTTTGTCATTCAGGATGTCTTATGTTTGTGAAAATGAGTTTAATTAAAATTGTGAATCACTATTACAGGAACAGTTGAGATGAAAAGATATTCCTAGATCTTTCCCTTTACAAATGATTTTTTTTTCCTCTATCGAATTTGACTTTACTACCGGAGTTCACATGTTCAACACGGCGGGTGTCCTATAAGAAGCAGGAGATTCTTACTCCACCTTTACACCTGATCTCACCCATGGTTTTTATTGGGTCCATGTTGTTCATCTATATGTGTCTTCATTTTTCTGTTTTGTCCTGTACTCAAGTGGTGTCCTTGTTTCTTAGTGTTTCCGATGTTGCCTTTGTCCATGGATTTTTCGTTCTTTTGACTGAAGGTTCGGTTCTCAATTACCTTACCGTACAATGAGGCCTTTGTTCTGAGACTGAATCGTTCCTTCAGCATATAGTGACACTGCACCGAATTGAAGATTTATTTTATGTCTTTGTAAGGCCACATCAAATTAATTAATAGATTCTCATCCCCACCCGCCCCATTTTTTCAAAGCTCAATTTTTTTTTATTTTCAATTATTCAGTAATTTTCTTTAAATTCCTATCAATTTTAGTGAAAATCAGTAAAAAATATAAAATAAAATCCTCCCACCCACCCCAGATTTTTTGTAACAGGTGGATGAGAATCTACACATTAACTTGATAGGGCCTAACCGAATGATTTGACGGAACATCTAACACATGTGGAAAATGTTGACGACCGACAAAGCTTTAAAGCAATATGAGCTTTATTTTTTTTTCAATTTTTTGTTCAAGAAAAATTAAATTTCAAGATGTATTTTACAGAAATTATGTAGTTTCAAGTCTAACACCTCGTGAAAACATATTAAAAAAGCTTCAAAATTAAGGAAAATGTAACATGAATTAATTACTTGCTGTACAGCAAAGCATGTATTCTCGGGATGATTCGTATATGCATGCGACCTCAGGTCAAATGTTGCCGATACATGCGTAACGGCATTGTTTATACTGCTTCTTTCTGACTGGTCCTATCCTATAAAAGTAACTATTTTTCTGAAAAACAATGTTTGTTTAAAAATGCTAATGCAATTTTATGAAGTTTTTGTGTATTTTTACTAGATTTTAAAGGCTGTGAAGTTTATGTTTGTATTTGGTGAACATTTCATCGAAAGGAATTAATTTCCCACCACAGGCACTCTTGTGACAGGGTTAGCTTCTTTCTGACTGGTCCTATCCTAAAAAAGTAACTTTTTTCTGAAAAACAATGTTTGTTTGAAAATTTAATGCAATTTTATGAAGTTTTTGTGTATTTTACCGGATTTTAAAGGCTTTGAAGTTTGTGTTTATATTTGGTGATCATTTTGTCAAAACGAATAAAATTCCTACCACAGGCACTCTTGTGACAGGGTTTGCTTTTTATGATTGGTCCTATTCTATAAAAGTAACCTTTTTTCTGAAAAAAACAATGCTTGTTTAGAAATATTAATGCAATTTTATGAAGTTTTTGTGTATTTTCACTAGAATTAAAGGGGTTGAAGTTTGTGATCATTTTGTCCGAACAAATGTCATGGTGGAAAATTCGCTCAAATACTTTAGGAACGTGAAGACATTTAGATTTGGAAAGTATAATCAAATTTTCATTTCATAACTATTTCTGGACTTTGAATTGATATTTTAGTGTAAAATGTTGCGTTTTTAATCCCCTTACATTTACTTATTAACTTTACAGTTTTAGAGACACTAAGATTAGTTTTTTTCGGTATACAAAAGATAATTTGCCTTTGTTAATTGTTATATTTGTGCTAATCGACTTTAATCTGACATGGAATTCGTCACTCAAATTAAGTAACACCTGTTAAGTTTTGACATGCATATTTAATTTGTTATAAGTAGTATATGATATTTTGTTTTGATCAGATTGGATTTCAGTATTGTACTGATCAGAACCATCTTGTTGTTGATTCCATGCTGAACATATTAAATTATTATTCGTGGTAACCAGAGTCGTTGTTGCTAAGAACTAAGTGTACAAAGTTACAGTTGGCACCTAGATTCACTATTTAGTATATTGTCGTTTTGTGTGCGCGGCGCCCGGCCGGCACCCATCTTATCTGCACAGGAGACGCACAAAAGTCTCGCTGTGACACAAATAAAATTCCTGCCACAGGCACTATTGTGACAGGGTTAGTTATATATAGTCCCTGGTTGCATGAATATATTTTTTGATGATTTCTGTTAAATCATACCCTATGAGTATTTAATTTAATGGGTGTTTAATGATAATAGCTTAAATCTTCACATAAAAGAAACTTAAACCTATGGATAAACCTCAAACCATCCCCTTTTTCCGTGATCAGTGAAGTATGAAGTTGGTGGAACGGGTAAATTATTATTATGATTTTTGTTTATTTATATACTAATATATTTATATAAAGTTTCATGATAATCGCTTACACCTTTCACAGAAAAAAAACTTCAACAAAAGGGTAAACGTCAAACTACCCCCTTTTACTATGATCAGTGAAGCATGAAGTTTGTAGCAAGGATAAATTTTATTATGATTTTTCTTTAATCATACCCTAATGTGTATTTATATAAAGTTTTATGATAATAGCATACACCCTTATTTCAATGATCAGTGAACATGAAGTTGGTAGCAAGGATAAATTTTTATTAGGATTTTTCTTTAATCATAAGGTTTTATGATAATAGCATACATCCTTCACAGAAAAAAAAACTTCAACCTAAGGGTAAACCTCACACTACCCCCCTTATTTCAATGATCAGTGAAGCATGAAGTTGGTAGAAAGGATAAATTTTTATTATGATTTTCCTTTAATCATACCCTAATGTGTATTTATATAAGGTTTCATGATAAAAGCATACATCCTTCACAGAAAAAAAAACTTCAACCTAAGGGTAAACCTCATACTACCCCTTTTTCAATGATCAGTGAAGCATGAAGTTGATGGAAAGGATAAATTTTTATTATGATTTTTTTACTAGTAATTATACCCTTATGAGTATTGATATAAATTTTCATGATAATAGCATACATCCTTCATAGAAAAAAACTTCAACCTGCGGGTAAACCTCATACTACCCCCTTTTTCCATGATCAGTGAAGCATGAAGTTGGTTGCTTGGATAAATTTTTATTATGATTTTTGTTTCTTCACAACCTAATGAGTATTAAAATGTGAAGTTTCATGATAATATCATACATTATTATATAGATAGCGGTGATTTATCGAGTTTCCTCATTCAAATAAATCTCATATTTTCACTCGGTGAAATAAACAATTTATTTTCACTCTAGGAAATGACGTCACATAATTATCGTCAATGTAAACACATGGCGCATTGATATTAAAAAGATAATCCTCATAAAATTGCATCCAAAATCTGTTTATAGATTTGAAAATCTATATAATAATAAGTATAACTTATCAACCGTGATGAATATCAATAATAATGTCACTCGTGTCGAACAACGCAAAGGATTAAACTCGTTTTGGAACAAGTTCCAGAACTCGTTTAATCCTGCGTTGTTCGGCACTCGTGACATTAATATTATTGATATTCATCACGGTCGATTAGTTATACTATAATCCTTCACAGAAAAAAAATTCAACCGGAGGGTAAATCTGACTTGGGACGGACGAACGGACGGACGGACAGACAGGCCCGAACACTATATGCCCCCCCCTACTATCGTAGGCGGGGCATAAAAAACACTTCAGGACACTTCAGGTTTAATTTGAAGTACAATGTACATCATAAAGAGAATTTAATTGAGGAATAAATAATTCACCAGGTTGGCCACATATACGCGTAAGGTACTCGTAATGTCCAGAGACCTATATAGTTCCCTAGCTGTTATGTCTGAAACTATACCGTACCCCCAAAAAATAGTTGTTACAGACTCCAAAATGCATAATAAACTTAAAAACAAAATCACCCTTTTCTGTGAAGTTAAAATGAAATTTTCTTATTCCCTCGTCATTATCTAGTAACACTACATAATTCCCATAATCACTTTCATTAAAGCTACTTGTCCGCCAATACACAGATTCTCCACCAGCTTGGAATGACTGTCCTATCGCAGTGAAATCCAAACTCTGTCTCTTTTTAATCTGCGTTACGTTATGACTAATTATTGGTGAATAATTTTCTTTATTTACTACAACTCCAACTCTGGTGGGATAAGCATAGTAATCTATCCTGATAGTCACTGGTGTTCCCGGTTCCGCCGAATAAGATTTTCGGACCGATCCTAGTATTGGTGCAGCTGAAATAGAGCAATTCTGACATTATATCAACTGTGGCATAGTCATGAGTACTTTAAGAGGGTAACATTTTTGATACTAAATTGTTAAACCTTATAAGTATCTCCCTCGTGCATACCCATGTGCTTAGTAGATTTTGGTTTAATCATTGTTAGTTGTTCTCTAACAGCTTGTACACATATTGCGGTCTATGGTATTACAAATGATTTGATTTGACCACTGAAGAGACATAAGTTGTCGAAATGACCGTAAGCAGAAGCTGAATCCACAGTTACTGAGATATTTAGTTATATGTATATAATTCCAATTGCAAATGTAACGTCCAATTTCATTGGTCAACGTCATGAACAACAAAAAAGTTATTTCTCTATTATAAACTTATTATAAACTTTTCTTGCCCATTAATACACTACGACGTTAAATAGTGCAGTATATGGTGACGTAAAAATCAGTGACAACATTGTTCAAAGTTCAAAGGATTGGAATTATAAGAAATAAAAGTAATTTTGGAGGAGTTTATGGATGTGTAAACGCGGCCTTTCACTCACAAACTCTACATAAAGTCCTTCGGATTTTATTTAGTTTGTGAGTGAGTCGGCCGCGTTTACACATCGATAAACTCCTCCAAAATTATTTTTGTTCCTATAGTAAATAGTGGGAAACATATAAAATACGTTCATTATTATACATTCGTTGAAATAAAATGTAACATGTGAGTAAATCTAAAATTAACAAAATATTGTAAAATTCTGGCACATTGTCGGCCCGATGGATAATAAATTTTTCCTGCAGAATAATTCCTGAAGTCGTAGTCTAATATTTCTTTTACAATTAGAGCTATTTTTCATCGAGCATGATGAACAAAGGTTTAGTTAGTTTGCGTGCTTTGCTTGCTCAGGCGTTAAAACTAAGATTACATACAATAGTTGGGAAAGGTAAATGTTCATATATCAAAAACTGTACCGAAACATTATCCTGAATCGGGACAAAACGTTATCCATTATTACTTAAAATGAGAAATGTGTTTACTTTTTTCTTAACCGGGCTGAACAATATCCAACCGGACTAAACCAATTACTAGTATACGCGAACTCTTCTTATAAGGCTTAACTGTTCGCCGAGAACTCAGCTTGATAGGGATGATATTGTATTGCTGTAGTCCATGAGTTTAATCATTTCAAAATATAAAATTAAAAAAAAAACAATATCATATAGAACATTTTAAAAGACAACATCATATAGAACCCCTAAAATAAATTGGGTAAAATTTTGGAACCCTTTACATTCTACTAAAATACCAGAATTAAATTTTATGAATCACAATGAAAGTGTAGTAAGAAATTAAAACAATCCCCCCATTTGTGGTTAGAACCACAGAAAAAAAACCAAAAGTATCATTTAATAAAACATTTAAAATACCAATTTCTTTTTATACTTAGTCATATATTTTGAATTTATTTTTCTTTCAGATGCTTGTTTTTTTAATCTGTTATTGGAATATGTGATCTCTGTTCTGATTCATGTATTCGCTGATGCTGGGTGAAATCTATTCATGGTCATGATACACATTATTAAGATTTCTGTCTATAGATTTGTTTGGGTCAATCATGTCTTAGAATGCTGTAAACAAAATAGTCTCAACCCATCAATGTTAGTTTTAACATCTGAGCCAGCAAAGTTCGACATACACGTTTATTTCACAAGGTTTTCACTTATTTTGGCCGACAGCTCTTCAAACCACTTTTGTATCACATTTGTTGTCAGGTGTTAAATGCAATAAATTAATTTTGAAGTATCTGTGGATATGAAGAAACGTATTTCAAGTGCCATAATGACCTTTGTGTGAATTAGCGGACATTTTTAGCTCGATTCACGGATTTAACATTACCAATTTTGACTTAACCCAGGATTGATCCACTGACAGTGTGACAGATGCTGTACACATAGTAGGACATGCTTACACTTCCAGACCACCTGATGTCGCCCTCGGTTTTCATGGGAGTTCATACTGTCAGTGCTTTAGTTTTTTGTGTTGTTAAATTTTAGTTTTGTCTTCGTCGATGACGTTTGTGGTACCGATCTGTCCTTTTCCACGTTCGAATACTAAAGTGATTACAAAAGCTTTTCAAAGTTTGACATTGTTATTATTTTAGGGTTAGAGAAGTTACACGTACCATGGTTTTTGATTGGTTTTGTCTCGGGGTTAGAAAATGACAATGACCAATCAGTTACCTAACAGATCCTCCAAAACATATGCCTCAATGACCGTGTGACGGGTGCTGTATACAGAACAGGACATGCTTACCCTGCCGGAGCACCTGATGTCACTCTGTTTTTAAGAGTTCATACTATTAGTGCTTTAGTTTTTTGTGTTGTATATGTAGTGTTCGTGTGTTTTGTGGGCATGTAGTGTCTTTGGCCTTCCGTCTTCTGGTGTTCTTGCTTTTGCCTTGTCTCTGGACTTTGATTTATATAATCTTGTGCTTTGTTCCTTCGATATTTTACTGCCGTTTTTTTAACCTTTGACACTGGGGTAAATAACCGTTTTTGAGCGTCTTACTGACCGGGCCATACTTTTTGAACGTCTGACGTAGATTTAAGATATTTACCATGTGGGTCTATCATGTTGAGAAGGTATATCGCATTCTTGGTGACCCTCATGAGACCTTGACCTCGAAGGTTTAGGTCATGTAACTGCTATTTTATGTGTTGTCCATAGCCTTTTTATCTTTTGATAAGACGTTAAGATATTTGGCATGTGAGTCCGTCATCGGTAGCAGTTGTGTTGTATACCATAGTCGGCGTTTTACATCTGGGCAAATCGGCATTACATTTTGGCAAAAAAAATGTATACATTTGGGCAAATAAAAATGTTACATTTGGGCAAAAAATATTTTTCTTACTTGAGTTATTCTTATGTATAATTATCAATTATGGACTTTTTACGAAGCCAATATGTTAAATATGGACCTGTTAGTTTTATATTGACCAAGGACGAAGTCCGAGGTCAATATATTCCTAACAGGTCCATATTTAACATATTGACAGAGTAAAAAGTCCATCATTGTTATATTACATATGTAGTTTTCATGGTATCTCATTACATTTTTGTGGGGACACATAAGTCGGAAATTAACAATCGAAATATATGCTCTGATAAATTTAAAGCGAACCTTTTTTGTTAATGTGAAGTGTACCATAAATACTATGTGACAACTGCTAAGGGATTGACCATTTAACTTGAAAAGGGGGGGGGGGCTATGGGTTTTTTCTAAAAAAATATTTTGGAGCTGATTTTAGGCGAAAAAAATATTTTGGCTGCCAAAATGATGAAAAACAAATTTCTGAAGGAGGCTTTCTGCCCCCAAAAATAATGTAAATTTTGAAAAAAAATATTTTGTTGATACACGTGAAAAAAAATTTAAAAAGAATTTTCTGTCCAGAAAAAAAAACCGTAAACCCCTTTCAGGTTAAATGATCGGTCCCTAAATAGACGTGTACTGATATCAATGATTATTCTGCAAAACATGTACTTTTATCACGACTGCCCCATAATCATTTTTATGTGAAAAGCGTCTTCTTTTTTTTAAATATTTTGACAAGAGCTTTCTTCGTGAAAAACAATAAATTTGAACGTCCAACCGGATCTAAATTAAGTACTGTAGCGCAAGAATATGTACATAATATCAGTTTGCTAAAAATAGAAACACAGCGTCAATATGTAACGTCAATACACTTAAAAATAGAAACATAGCGTCAATATACATATAAATAGAAACAAAGCTGAAAATACACTGAATATTCTTAAAATCATGTGACCGTTTCATCCAATGAAATTAATAGGAACCTCTACCATATGTAATATAATGTAATATTTGGGCAATACTGGTATATATCATTTTATTAAATAATCTTTAGTGTTGCTCTGCATTTGTAGTTGGTACATCTCCAAGACAATTCACCATTTTTTGAAACGTAATTGATACGAAAAGAATATCTATCAATAATATACTTTTTTCTGTGTTTGTTTTGGTTATATTTTCGTTTACACCTTCCATGTTCGGAAACCCACTATAACTTAAACCAAAGTTTACCTAATGGCCATAGGTAGGAATATGTTTAAAGATTAAACAGTATGTGGAAGATTTAATTAATCAATAATTAATTTACCATTCTTACTTGTAATTATAAGTATGGAAAACTCAGGTAGCAAAAATATGATTTGCCCAATCGTGACATTGTCACGCTAATGATTTTGCCCAAATGTAATGCGCCGACCATAGAGATCTTGTGTGACCATGACCTTTGAAGCTGAGGTCTAGCATCATGAAAAAATGCGTCTCTTACCATAGTAGGTCAGATAATTGCATTTTTTTAAGTGTTGGCCATAGCTTTTTATCTTTTGACCTAGACCTACGATATTTCGCATTTAAGACTGTCATCCTGACAAGGTTTGTCCTTTTTCAAAGTATCTTTGACCTTGAGGTCAAAGAATTTTTTTCAAAGGTATTCTTGCCCAGGCTATAATTTTTCATCTTTCACCTAGATTTGGGATTTAAGAAATCGCCCGTGTGTATCTATCATCAGGAGAAAATGTTTCGCGTACTATAGTGACTTTACATGACTTTGATCTTTGACTGAAGAACTGCAGTTTTTTTTTGTGTTGACAATAACTTTATCTTTTGAATTGGATTTAATTAATTTTCCATGTTTGTCATTATGAGGTATGTCGCGTGATAACAACCTTTGTGTTAAATTGACCATTGACCTTCAGAGCCAAAAACCCATTTTAGTGCTCGTCTGTGTGGGCCATAACTTTTTTCATCTTTTGACCTAGATTGACTATAGTTAGCGTGTTAAACTATGTTACGTCCTTTAATGACCTTCGTGTGACTTTGACCTTTAGCAAAAACATATCCAGATATTTCTGAAGTCAAAGACTAGTCGATTTAGAGTTCTAAGATTTAATATTAAGAAAAAACCTCAAAAGCAATACAATATCTGAATACTATTATTGTCCAAATTCAAACTTACTTTTTAGAAGTATAGGAATAGACTGTACTGTACGTCTTCTACTCCACGTTTGATGTGTTACACGACATGAACAATTGTAATAACGGTTCGATTCATTTAGTCTAATGGATATTTGTCCCACAAATTGTTGTCCTCTTCTAAATTTGGTTTTATCATCAGGGGGTAAAATACAAAGCCAATCAAAAATAGGGTCTGGTTTCCCTCCAACAACAATACAATTATGTTTAACTGTCTCTCCATAGTGGAAAGGTCTGATTCCACCTTCTATTTCTGTGTATGGTCCAGATAATGGAGGTTCTGCAAAATAAAGTACAACAGTTTTTACTTTTTCATTCCTAGGAAGTTCCATACTAAAACAGACCATGCAGGAGTCGGTAAAAATTTTTATCTAGCAATGAATTTAGCTCAAACCTCTGTTCTATCAATTTTTATACATCTTCCGATTAATGGTTTTCCAAAGGTTGTGATTTTGATTTGCACTGAAGAGACATAAGTTGTCGAAATGATAATTAACATTAACATAATTCCAGCGAATTTCCCTGCTTTCCGGGCGTTTTGATACTCTCTATTACCATTTGACAGCTTATTCTGTCATAAAACAAAACATGATAGGGTATTAGCATTTACTCTTTAATTTTTTATGAACACAGTTTTGCATAATGGAAATGCTCGTTAGTTTTTCCCCACTATTCATTTTCAACATATATTGATTCCTCAATATAACTTTATATAAACTTACCGAGAATTGAAGCCAGAATAAATTTCATTAACAAATACTGTACAAACACACATGAAAAATCCATTTGTATATTGTACGAGGAAATTATTAAAACAAATCATTTTGATTCATTGTTTCCGTAATATATTCCGGAACTTGGTGTTAAAGAGGACGTTACCAAGTTTGTTATGTATGCAACTTTCTAAAACAATCGGCAGTGCACAATAAACAAAGTACCCTTAGTTTATCTACCCAGTTGTTAAAATTAAAGTAAAAATGGTGAGAACGTGAATGTTCGACACCAGATTATTATCATATTACTTGTAGAAATGAGAATATTGTCAGTCACTAGCTAATGTTTCGATACTAATACCCCCATCACACTAGGCCACGATCGCACTACGACTAGGTAAAAAATTAGGTTCGTGGTGCAATCGGGGCCGTCGCAGTAAGATCGTAGTAGGATTGTAGAAAGGTCTGCATGGTCGTGATGGTCGTGGAACAACTTTGAACATACTAAAAAAATCGTAGTGCAGTCGTGGTAAAATTTGGTCGTAGAAAGGTCGTAGTAGAGTCGTGGTAAGGTCGTGGAAAGGTCGTGTTAATGTCTTTATGATCGTAGTAGCATCGTAGTGGGATCATGGGATTGCAAGTGAGAAGACTGAACTGCGATGAAAGTACGATCCTACTACGATCTCATTACGACCACTCCGATTCTACTTAGATCTCATTATGACCGTTCCGATTCTACTATGCTGCCACGATCATATCACGACTGAACTACGATAAATAAGACCTAAGTACGAGTTCATGCCGACTTTATCACGACTGTACCGCGATCATGGATTAATCTGCATGATCGTACCATAATGAGGATGAAATGTCGACTTGCAAAACACTGCAGCAAATTTAAAGCTGTTGCAAATGGTATGACCAATCGACTGTAAAAATTATGATACGAAACCAAGAACTTTTTTGCAGGGGTTCGTAATATGCGATATCACCGAAAACCATCCATCGTCCATGGTTTATTTGACCAAGCAACCATCTTCCATTCTTCAAGGAAACCGGTCTTCTGGATTGCATAAGTTTAATGCACTTTTAATGCAATTTTGTTTGTGTTCATAGCATCAACCCTTGTATAGGTATAAAGGACATTTTAAATAAAGTTTAATTTATTATTTTCGTGTTCTATTAAGTAAACGAAGAAGAATACAGTTTATCAATATTTATATGAGTTTTCATTGATCTTGTGAGGCAAATATTTTCACTGCCCGAATGCGAAAAAAAAAATATTGACAAAAAGTAAGTTAGGCAGCTCCTACTTTGTCAAAAATTAAGAAATATACATCTACAAAAACCGTTAGGATCTTACATTTTTTTAATCAATAGTCAATTTCCCGATTTAAAATTCGTTTTATCAAATGATTTAGGCAATTACCGATAAAAAGAATGCAAGAAGCTTTGTTCCTGAAACTTCATATAATGTCAGAAATAATGGACTCGTTCATGAGTGGGCTCGTCCATTACTATCGTCAATAGTTAACCAAACTTCCATTATAAACAATGCCATCACTGAGTGGGCTATTACTGAAAATGCCTTTGAAATGCTTCTTCCCTATCACGCCCTCTCACAGGTTTTGATAATTTTAGTTGAATGCTCTTGCAATCAGTGAAATTTCAAGAAAATTGAAAACTTGTATGTTGCCTAGTATTTATATCAACTGTTGTCAAGATTGTGATGATTTCGTCGTAGAATCGTAGTAAGATCTAGTAACGTCGTGGTAGAGTCGTGGTTTCGTCGTGATGGAAGCGTAGTAAGGTCGTGATTCAGTCGGGATAGTCGTTGGAAAGGTCGCAGTAAGGACTTAATGGTCGCAGTGAAGTCGCCGCTTAGTCGTAATGAGTTCGTAGTCGGTTCGTGGTATAAGTATTTATTTCTGTAGATCAAATCAAAACACATTCTGGGGAACACAAATCGAAAGTTATACCTCTATTTTAAACTTATTAGATGCATAGAAGTTATGAAAAATCGTTTCTCCATCTTGTAAATTTATAAGCTCTGTTCTTGAAACTATGTGTTTTTCCTTGTTAAGTCATTTCCTTGGAAACGAAATGTTTCTTCGTCGCACTCATTTTTTTTCTTGGAAATGAGGTGTTTTGTCGGCTTATTTAACCATCTCGCTGGAAATAATGTGTGGCTCCCTCATGTATAGATCTGTTCATGGAAACTAGTTGTCCTGGTTTCGTGTTTAACCCTTTCCTTGGAAGCTATGTGTTTCTATTGTGTCTATTTCTATTGTTCTTTCTTTGAAACCGATGTGCTTTTGTATGCGTAAATTCTTTCCGGCGTGTAGAATTTCCGGATATATAAACAACCTATTTTATTTCTACCTTGGTGTTTATTCCGTCATGGTCAGTACTCCATTGTGATTGGTCAGTTAGATGTTGTAGATATTCTACCCTAGTGCATTTTATCCAAAAGGAAGGAATACACTGCTGGAAGAAATTCCCTGTTACACTTTTCCTCGTGCTTAACCTTGTCCTTAAAAATAGAAATGTAATGTTTCTTCTGCGTTTGGAAACGATGTGCGTCTCCCTCGAGTTTATCCTTGTCATTTAAATCCCTACAGTTAACCTTTGTTCTTAGACAGAAGATTTTTCTTCATCTCGTATAGCTCTGTCCTTGGAAACGAGATGTAAAGCTATGTATGTACTGGTTCTTTTAAGTATAGGTTCATGTAAGAATCAAGCAAATCAGGCGACAAGTCCAAACTTTTTGCAATATAAACGATTCCACTGGCTGGCACAGAGGATGATTTGACCAATGAAAGTAATGTCTGAAGTTGGGAAAGTACTTAAATGAATCAAAGTAAATTCATAATTTTACCTATAGCAAAACATATGGGAAATTACTTCTCTTTTTCTTTCACTATATAACAAGCCTTTTCACAAACCGGAAATATGCCAAAAATGATTTTAGAGATTTTTTTGGGGTCTACTTAATGCAATTTAAAATGTTGCATAGCCTAAAAATTATCTTGACGTATCACGTAGTGCATGATTTTACGAAGAATCCATACTAATGCTTTGAAACCTGTTTGTTAGTTTGGGCATTAATGTTTACTCTGCACGCTTTTAAGATACCAAAGTAACTGCTATTAAAATAAGGAGAAATAGAAAACAATATAGAAAGACAAAACTATTCAACATGCGTTTTATACTCTTTAATGTTAATTGTAAAATTCGGAAGCTGATTCAAGATTCTTTTTACCTAGTATACTGAGATGATCATTTCTTTTAACTCTCTACGACCTTTCAAGAGCAATTGCTGTTGAGTTGCTACCGGACACTGTCGCAATAGCAGGGGAGGTTTGACATGCTATAAAACAGGTTTAACCGTCAATTTCTTTTGAAATGCCTGTACCAAGTCAGGACCATTGGGGTCGACATTCCACCCGATTTGTCTTTTTGTCTCATGGACTTCGACTTTTGACAAGTCTGTTCGGTAATTTTGTTGTTAACCCCATCCAGATTATTATTTGAATAATTAATTTTGATTGGAGAACAATCGCTTGTATTTAAACTAATTATTTCCTGAATATAAACATTAGTACTAAAATAATATTTATTGATAAAAGTTCAAACTATAAAGCAAGTTTCAAAACGCGGAAATGTCCTCAATGTCCATACTATACTATACTTTATACTTTATTTATTCTCATAAACTATATAACAAAGTTATTGAGAAATACACAATACATAACACATAATTTAAAGAAAAACATACACATGTGTGAACAGTAAAGTTAGCTAGGAGGACTTATTTTCACAAGTACAGTTTTAATAAATTTACAAAGTTTTTCTAAAATGGTAGTATTAGTAGAGTTAAATAATTGTATTTGGGTTAGTGCAACAATATTCCGGTAAAAACCTTTTTCTTTCCATTTTTAAAGCATTACAGTTCATTATGTAATGAAACTCGTCACCGATTTCCCTAGAGTCGCAAAGGTGGCATAGACGTTCGTTTCTTGGAACTCCATGCCATCTCCCCGACTCAATGGGCAACCGGTGACTTCCACATCGAAATTTACACAATATATATAAATAACTATTTGGCAAAAGATCGAAATAGTTTTCAAATTTAACATCATGTTTGAAAATTCTATAACACACAGTTTTTGGTGAAAGGTTTATTTCAGAAAGGCAAGCCTGTTTAAACTGGACTTGCAATACTTGCTCAACCCTTTTTACAACCCATTTATCACAGAGCTACAAATTCCATACATCACTCATCCCACAGTCATCGAAAATTCCTTTAATATACATTAACCATTTACTTTCAAATCCATAATTATTATAATTTATTAAAAGAAGCCTATACAGTAAACTGGAAATTTTATTGTCATCATCATTTACTAATTTACCCCAGAAATTTATCATTCTAAGTTTTGCTTGAACATGAATTGGACAACGTCCTAGTTCACTATAAATTACACAGTCTGGAGTAGACTGTTTCAAATTTAAAATAATTTTACAGAATTTTATATGAACACGCTCAAGAATATCAATGTTTTCGTAACCCCATATTTCACTACCATATAAAAGTACAGGCAACACAGCTTTATCAAACATCTT
>MJUU01066398.1:0-17831 GCA_002080025.1 Modiolus philippinarum | reverse complement strand
GAAACCCAATATAGAGCCTCTTCGAGTGTTCAAAACGCTTGTTAAATATACTAAAATCGAAATAGATTATTGCAATTGGGCTTTATGGAATAAGAACATGGATAGACCGTATATTTGTCTTCATTTTAGACCTCGCTATCGCTCGGTATAAAATATTGACAAATATAAGGTCTGCCAATGTTCTAATTCGCATAGAGCCCGCTTGCAATAATCTACTAGTATTTCTTAATTAAAGACACATCAATTTTTACAAACATACATACATTCATACAAAAAAATATAGAGAAAACATTCTTTTGAAAAATATATATCAGTTCTGCTCCACGAAATACACATAATCCTGTCTAGATTTTATCCATTCTTATACTGGCCTAATTTCACTTTAAGGAACCCGCTACATTAGGGTGGCAATTTTTCTACTATTTCCATGTGGTTTTGGTTAGGGTAAAGTATCTATTGTCAGTGTTAAGTTAGGAATACGATAAGCCTAACTACTTAAATGTTTAACATTTATAAATATGTGCTGTGGGTTTATTTGAAATCGACTTGCATCAAAAGGATATATATCCAACACATTTGCAGCTACATGTATGGATAAGACTCACGCAATAAGTGCATAAAAAGGTGTTCCTTTATCATGACTTACCCTGGATAAATCCGGAAAAGTTTTTGTGATTTTTTTTCATCATTTCCCAGAAAACATTTGTATTTGGGACTGTTCTTTACTTTTTTCTACATTTTGAAATTATTGTCCTTATCTGTTAACGTTACTTATAAATTCTTTAAGGGTGTGTAAAAATTACAATACAGCCTTTCACACCGCATATTGTAGGGACATGATGTGGGCGAATGTTTTATTCGTTTGCATGTGCATTTGCTACACGTTTGAGAGATTCAACCTTTCGGCCACACCAATTTGATTTCTTGTTCTTCGGACTTTTTGGCCTAGAAATATGGGGCGAGCGAGCGATTAGAAATTTTTTTTATTTTTATTTTCAAAATTGATTATTTTTAGGCAAGTACCAAAACACAGGGGTGAGCGAGTACTTTATTTAATCTAAATTTATTTTACCCTCCCAATTGTTGAGGTCCCGGAGGAAGAAGTTTCCTACCCATCTATAGTCTTGTACATACTTCAGAGAGGGAGTATATTTCGGTAGCTGTTTCCAATCTTTATATTCAAGTTGCACTGACGAGATATAAATCATCGAAATGGGGCCTTTTATGCAACATTAAAATTGAATACATCGGCAAACGAATACCGAAGCAAGAACGAGGAAAGGGGAAATTCTAAAATCATAAATCCAAAATCACGGCAATTCACAGCAACACGAATTGAGTACTCAAATGCAGTTTTGCGTGTCACTCAAATATTGTAATGGTCAAATTCCCCAGAAAGATGATTTTGATAATATCAAATCCTAAAACTCTAACTTACTTGGTCCTTGACTTATATATATATATATATACATATATATAATACCTATGGATCAACGCTTTTATAGTTGTTCTTCCATGTTGAAGTCAAAATTAGGCCTTCAACAAAGTTTAAACATTCCTACCTCATAGTAAGGTCAAGACGGTCCTTAGCACCGGTTTGGGCGGAATTCACTTGTTAAATGTTGGAACCGCTACATCCATGTATCTTTCCTCTTGTTATTGGATGCTGGGTCGTCCACAAACATAACATATTGGGCAATATAATCATACAAACATTGTCATCCGTTGCCGACAAAGGGACGAAAAGACAATACAACATATAGACGATCACAGGGCACTCATCGAGTTGATTGTGAGAAAACTTGGCAAGTGAAATCGGGAGATGTGGGCAATATATATACAGATGGCCATAAAAATGGTTGTAATTTTTACAAAACAAGAAAGCTAAATCTTTTATTTTAATATTGAATTTATAAGGGAAATGATCACATGAACAAGAACACCATATCTGACAAACTAAAAACAGCATACACCTCAAGCCCAGGGAATCTTTTTACGGACTCCACAGTGCACGAGAGACAAACTCCACCGTAAATGAACGAATAAAGGGGTGTGGAGTAAGTGTACATAGGAAAAAATCCCTATAAATAGATGGTAATAGAACAACGCTTTTGTTGGTCATCTTCATCTTGAAGTCACGATGAGGCCTTCAACAAAGAACAAACACTCCTACCGCATAGTTACTTCAAGACGGCCCCTTGCATCGGTTTGAGCGGAATTTAGATGCGAAATGTTGAACAACGCTACATCTATGCATCTGTCCTTTTGGTCATGGATGCGGGGTCGTCAACAAACAAAACATATCGGGCAAAAAATACTGTTACAAACACTGTCATCCGTTGCCCGACAAAGGGGCCAATAGACAATACAACATAAAGACGATCACATAGCACTCATAGAGTTGATTGTAAGAAAACTTGGAAGGTAAATTCGGGAGATGGGGACAATAAATATATATACACAGATGACCAGAAAAATTGTTTAATTTTTACGAAACAAGAAAGCCAAATCTTAAATTTTGATTTTGCATTCACATGAGAAATTCTCACATGAACAAGTAACTGTATATAGCATAAAATTAAATCCGGCACAAACGTAAAAGCAGTATTCTTTTTAAACCATTGCCAAAGTGTCACAAAAAAAGTCATTTACTTCGATTTTGAATACAGCTTTTATTGTACCATAGGTAGTGTTATTAAGTCGTCTTGATTAACATGTACTTTTATGTGAAAAATTAGATCGATCTGCCATGAGTTGACAACAAAATAAAATATACTGCATGTGCATGTAAAAAAAAATCGTGACTAAAGACAAAAATAAAACAGTAATTCATGATATTAGTGATTTAAATTTCAATTAATAAAAGTTCTTCGCTATTTTTCTTGTTGTTCTAGAAGGGTTTCTTTTAACATATTATATAAACGAGTGAATTATAAAAACTTGTTATAAAAGGTCGTCGGCCAAAATCAAAAGAAACATTTGAATAAAGTAAGTTTGTATTGGTTAAGCCACCATTCCTTTAAAATATATACATTTGCTAGCTTTTTGAAATACAGTAAAAAAAAATCACAGGTCAATTTCACGGCGTACTAGGAGAATGCGAGGGAAAACCATCACTGTTATCACATATTTTGAGTGAAAAAGTCTTGGTGAAATTGCATTTTTAATTATATATGAACAAGTAAAACTATTGATATACATGTTGGAAAGGTAAAATTTTTAAAAAATAATCGCTTTTCAACTGAAAGTTTGAAATTATTTCGAAGTGTTCAAAGAAACTATAGTGTGTGGATCTTAAATCTGTTGAGACCATCCTGTAACCTATTTATTGCTGGGTTCCGTGGTATTTAGTATAACTACATTACTGCGTTTGAATAATGTGCAAAATTGCCTTTTCTCCAGACAACCATGCATAAATTGTCAACCCCCCCCTGAACATATATGCTTTCCCCCCGCAATATTTGCAGGTACTCTGTGAATTGAGTGTGAAAGATAAATGTATATTTCTAGCAAAAATGTCTAAAGAGAGCTTGAAAAGGCTTTGAGTCAAGAATATATCAAATTGTCGAGAGCATTACTCTCACAACATTGAGATGGTAACTATAGACTTGTTTAAATTTAAAGTCCAATTTTGGTTTTGATAACTATTCAAGTGTAGTAAAAAAACTTTGACCTAAGGAGAAGTTTAATAAAAATTAGAATATCATCTCACATGTTAAAAAATGAGACTGGTAGGTACCAGGGTAATCCTCCTGACAAACGACTTTGTCTGCTGTGTAGCATGGATGAGGTAAAAGATAAATTTCATTTTCTCTATTTAACTGTAATTTACAAACAGTGGACAGATCAGAATTACACAAAATTATCTGCCAAGACTGTCATATTTCTGAAGCTTAGCTTCACAGAAAAATTTATATGGTTAAGTCATGTAAAATAAAATCATAATTGTATTGTGAGTTATGTCAATTCATAAGTATATATATGCAGTGCTGGATTTGATTCTGAATGCATCGTCTTCTTGTGTCTGCTCTAAAATTGCAACTCACTCACCAGTGTTGCACAGCCCTCAGACGCTTCATCAACTAAATATGTTGTCATTTACTATAGATATATTTTCACACATAAAAAACTTGATTGTTTATTATTATTTTATAAATTTATTTTTTATTTTATTTTTTTGAATGATATAGTGTTTATGTTTTTTGCTCTTGACATTATATGTTATAGCCTTCCATGCACCATTGAATTGTGATATCTACTATCTAAAGTTTTATAAAGTTACAGGCACAGGATAAGGTTATTAAACTTAAGACAACAGACAAAAATAAGTTTTCTCAAAAGTCCTACTTGTTTCATTCAAAATCAACAACAGACCAAATATATAAATTACTTGTACGTGAGTTCGATCCCTAGAAATTAACAAAATAAAGGACCTGTTGCAGCATGCAAAGATTTTGTCTCATTTGCATTTACTCCATATCCCTTCATTGTTAAACGTTCAAATTTTATGAAAAGGTCACCGGCCAGCAAGATCAGGATAAATCCCCACAATCAGTACTTTTGCCTCACCTTTTAACACATAAACGAAAGTTTCAAGGCAATATATATTTTACTCAGGACTAGAAAGTGATGTTTGGATTTTGTCTGCTTGTAAATCTTACTCCACGTGCTACTTTTTAAATGAAGTCACGCCCTAACCCATCTTATCTTATTTGTAGTGCCATTATGTATCCATTTTAAAGTGGAGTGTTAAAGTGCTTTGTTCAACCTTAACTAAGGGACGACCATTTGATTTTCAGCATACGGCTTGGGTGATTTTAGTTAGATAATTTATTTACTTTCGTGAAAATCTCAACAAATTATTTATTTCACCAATGTTACCTCAAAATTTCTATTACCATTTGCAACAAAACATTTAATCTTGAAATCAAAATTAAATTATTTATTTTCATGAGAGGTAAGATTTGAATATTTATTTTCACTGGTACCAAGATTAAATTATTTATTTACAAAATCGCCCAAGCCCCCTACGCCCTGAAAATCAAATGGTCGTCCCCTAAGGGGGTTTAAAGCGTTGAATACCTGTGTAGGTCTCTCACGGCATTTTAAACCCGGAGGGACGCCAAATCTAATGCAATATAATTTCGGAACGTTGATCTTCCCTGGTATCCGCTGAATGTCTTGCGATTTTGCAATTCTTTGGGTGACGGCCATATAGTCCGAAGGTCCGATATTCCGAAGGTTTGATGGTCCGCAAGTCCAATAGTCCGAAGGTCCGTTAGTCCGAAGGTCCGTTAGTCCGACGGTCGTATAGCCCGAGGGTCCGTAGTCCGAAAATGTCACATATCATAAAGAATCGTTCACAGGTGAAAGAAAATTACTGCAGATGTTCACTTGTAGAGATAATTTGAAGTCGGGTGCGGATTTTGACGGAAATTAATGTAATGTAAAATTAATGAATACTGATTTTTATTTATTCTAGAGCTCTTCCCCTCCAGCATTTAAGTTAAAAATA
Organism: Modiolus philippinarum; assembly: GCA_002080025.1. NCBI lineage: Eukaryota > Metazoa > Mollusca > Bivalvia > Mytilida > Modiolidae > Modiolus > Modiolus philippinarum. The sequence continues at coordinate 12,316 of MJUU01066398.1, read as the reverse complement.
CAAATCCAAAGCGTCAACGCTGGCAAAAATTAGCAGATTTTAGCTAAGTTGTGCGCAATGTCAGTTTGTCCTCCTCTAGTAAATGCTCAAAAACTTTGCATTGAAACATTTTTTCTCTTACACCACTGGATCAGTTATACCTGTAGAACAAATTGGTCACAACAGTCCTTGGATGGTGCCCTTTAAAATTTGTTCGTCAGAATTCAATAATCCATCCAAGATGGCCACCAACAGTAGTGACCATATTTGTCAGTACGAAATGGATTTTGGAAAAAAACCTTCCACACACGATTGATTGAAAGTATTAGCTTTAGGGGAGATTGCCAAAAATGTGTGATCTCCCGAAGGGTCGAATGTTAAACTATGGCATGACAGTCATGATTTTAATGGATTGGAACGGCATGAGCAACCTATGACATAAGACTACTATATAACACTCCATTGAGACGCTTAAATTTGCTACTTTAGTTTAAACGGGGATGTTAGAAATGTGAAATGCTAACGGACGACTGACGCCAATTGTTTTCAATTGCCCACACTCATCCTGGTTGGAAAATAAAAAAAATGGATATTTTCATATCATGCCTTTGGAAACTATTGTCGTTAGAAAACTATTGCTGAGTTCCTTGCTCTAAGGTGATATGAACCTGACGTTTCGAATTTGAAGCAAAATTTTTTAGATCCTCGGCTTTTATCAATGCATTCAAATACAGTGAAATGTATTTGCCCATTGATGACCATATTCTTATTATAATTTTGGAAAGCCTTGTCATAAAAAAGGTCTCGAGACATATTTCAACAAGTTTTAATTATTTGTTTCCATTTCATCATGCAGGAACAGTGCAAATGTTAAAAAATAAGTAATCAAGATGAGTCCAGCTTCTCTCCAATTTATATATTGCACCTCGAAAACTAACCTAATATTATACTGGTTTTTTTTTGTTTCTCTACCCATGAAAGAACTTCGATATACAACCTTAATTTTTTTTCGGATTAAATTATTTCTAATTTCAGGTGCATATCACCCCTAAGGTCTTTAAAATCAAAACTGTGCGAAGCAGCTGGATACATATTAGGAACATTAAAAAATTTCTATTATTTGAATGTAAAAAATTCGAAATTTCAACTTTAACATACAATTTCGACTTTTTTGAATTAAAAATTTCAACTTTCATTTCTAAAATTTTACTTTTCTAAGCTCAAAATTTTGACTTTTCAAACTCAAAATTTCGACTCCTTCAATTTAAAGATTTCGACTTTTCAAAACTCAAAATTTTTATTTTTAAGTAGTCGAAATTTCGACTTTTGAATAAATCAATATTTTGAATTATAAAATCAAAATGTGGACTTTAAAGTAAAAAAAATGAACTTGAAATTTTGACATACTAAAACTCAATTTTTCGACTCATATTCGAAATTTCAACTTTAACATACAATTTCGATTTTTGAATTAAAAATTTCAACTTTCATTTCTAAAATTTTACTTTTCTAAACTCAAAATTCTGACTTTTCAAACTCAAAATTTCGACTCCTTCAATTTAAAAATTTCGACTTTTCAAAACTCAAAATTTTCATTTTTAAGTAGTCGAAATTTCGACTTTTGAATAAATCAATATTTTGAATAATAAAATCAAAATTTGGACTTTAAAGTAAAAAAGAAATTGAACTTGAAATTTCGACATACTAAAACTCAATTTTTCGACTCATCAAACTCACTATTTCGACTTTTTCAAATTTTTTTTTTAGAAATTTCGAGTTTTCAAAAGTCGAAATTTTGAATTTAAAGTTGAAATTTAGAGTTTGAAAACGTCGAAATTTTGACTTAAAAATCGAAATTTGGAGTTTAAAAAAGTCGAAAATTTAAGTTTTAAAAAGTCGAAAAGACAAGTTTTAAAAAGTCGAAATTTTGAGTTAAGAAAAGACAAAATTTTGAGTTCATAGTCAAATTTTTAAAAGTCGAAATTTTAATTTCGTAAGCATTTTCCTTTATATCCCTAATAAGCTTCCGCACAGTTCCGGGCGAAAAATGCCATACTCAAGCAACAAATGTTTTCAGTGTTTTTATTGCTATCAACTGCAGTCGATTACATTTTCTTTTTTTAATGTTATTCTTCTTTATTGCTATCAACTGCGGTCGATTACCTTTTCCTTTTTATGCTATTTTGTTTGAGGGAGGGGGTTCTGCGTAATTTTATCACACATTTATCGTAGGCAGTGAAATAATGTTATGTAAGAATGAAGTGACAATCTTAATTTTGTCCCTGTGTAATGGGCCAATTTATGCTTCATTGCCCCTTGCTCAATCAGCACACAAAACCACATCAAACCGCGTTCCCTGCATTGAACAAAATACTCACAGGCTAGCTATCTTTCTATTGACATCACAATTTCGCACTTTTCATGTAGCACTCTTACAGCATAAGTCTACACTTTTTTCTATCTTGGTTTATATGGGGTCATTTTCGGACTATCAGATTTTCTGAATATCGGATTTTTGGGAAAAAAATGGTGACAGGTTAGCATGTAGTAATTTGGTCAGTTTTTGCTTGTAGTAGGGCTTTGATGAACTCAAAGCCCTAACTACAGTGTGCGCCGCCGTTAGCCTCCATGTCTTGGGCACGAGAGACCAAGACCCAATATTTGCTTTGAATGGTGCAGTTGCTCAGTCCTTACCATTGTACCGGAGTACTCTCGTGGAGGTGACAGGTGCGTCTTTAAAAACTTTAAAGTGGTTTGATAGTATATTCATATTTTATGCTTTGGTATTTTTTTATTAAAGAAGGGTTTAAACATTTAAAAATTTGTACAAATCTTTCAAACATTTCGCGTAAAATATAAGTAATGGACCCATTTCTCTTAATTTAGCGTTCATTTTGAATGTAAAATTTAGAATGGTATTTTTTATTGTAAAATTCTATGAAATAAAAATTAAAACAAGAGAGGTAATTAAAAACAAAAATCTTTTGCAAAGAAATCACTGCGAAAATTTTAATTTTGTGAAATAGTTAGACAATGAATTTGGTCACCCTCACGGAAAAAAAATTATGCAAAAATGAGAATTTTCTTTAACGTTTCTACTAAAATACAAAATGAAGTTGCATAAAAAACAGTAACTTTCGTTATGCTGTACACGTGTTTCAAGGAGTAACCTCCCATCAGCAGCATTAAATACAATTATGGAAAGCCATAATCCAAAAGTAGTCGATAAAGAATTTTTTCATTTCCAAAAACATCGAAATAGGAAGCCAAATCCAGTACCAAGAACATCTACCGAGTGCCGTACACGGAATGAAGCCTCAGTATTTTTAAGTGGTTAGAATTTTGATAAAAACAGTAAATTTCTATAATATTTCTATAATACAAAAAATTGACATTTTCAGTGAAAGATTCTTAGCTTATATTGCCCGTGACCCCCACTTTTATTCAATGTTATTTAGACGTTATATATGATTTTTTTCACACGACTGGTATTTTCCTTGTTAAGAAGATCCTTGGAGCTTATTCAGCCCCTTAACTGAGTTTTTGGAATTATCGATTGACAAAAAAGAAAAAAATTCAACTCATCAATGGTGAATAAAAGGATATAGAGTAAATGCACATGAGACAAAGTCTCTACAAATACATGGTAAAAAACAACTAAAGCAACAAACCATCAAACCTTTCTTTTGGATGACTCACAAAAACAGACTCCCCAGTTTCTGTGTTGGTCTGTGTATTCTCGCAACTTATTTATTTCATTTCATAGAGTAGAGTAGACATTTAATATGGAACTTTGAATTTTTTTCCTTTGCCTTACCCATCCAATTGTGGGGGTCCCGAAAAAAAAAATTCCTACCCATCTATAGTCTTGTACATACTTCCGAGAGGGAGTATATTTCGTTCTTTAGATTCAAGTTGCACTGTCGAGATATAAATCATCGAAATCGGGCCTTATCTGCAACGTTAAAACTGAAATGCAGTTTTGCGTGTCACTCAAATATTGTAATGGTAAAATTCCTCAGAAAGATGATCTCGATAATATCACATCCTAAAACTCTAACTTACTTGGTCCTTAACCTATACATATCTATATAATACCTATGGAAAAACTCTTCCATATTTGTACCTCATCTTGAAGTCCCCGTCAGGCCCCAACAAAGAGTAAACATTCCTACCTTATAGTAAGTTCAAGACGGTCCTTAGCACCGGTTTGAGCGGAATTCACTTGCTAAATGTTGAAAACGCTACATCTATGTATCTTTCCTTTTGTTCATTGATGCTGGGTCGTCAACAAACATAACATATTGGGCAATATAATCGTACAAACATTGTCATCCGTTGTCCGATAAAGGGACGAAAAGACAATACAACATATAGACCATCACAGGGCACTCACCGGGTTGATTATAAGAAAACTTGGCAAGTTAATTCGGGAGATATGGGCAATATATATGCAGATGGCCATAAAAATAGTTCAATTTTTACAAAACAAGAAAGTCAAATCTTTAAATTTTAATATAATTGCATTCATGTGAGAAATTCTAAAATGAACAAGAACACCATACGTGACAAAATAAAGGGAGTATATACCTCAAGCATGGGCAATCTTTTTACAGACTCCACACTGCACGAGAGACAAAATCAATCATAAAAAAAGGGATGTGGAATAAATGTACTTGGGACAAAATCCTGATTAATACATGGTAAAATTAAGCAAATGGAACAACGCTTTTATTGTTGTTCTTCATCTTGAAGTCACCATGAGGTTTTCAACAAGGAGCAAACACTCCTACCTCATAGGGATTTCTAGACGGCCCCTAGCAGAGGTTTTAGAGGAATTCACTTGCTAAATGTTGAAGAAAGCTACATCCATGTATCTTTCCTTTTAATCATGAATACGGGGTCGTCAACAAACATAACATATGGGGCAAAGTACTCTTATAAACATTGTCATCAGTTGCTCGACAAAGGGACCAATAGACAATACAACATAAACGAACACATAGCACTCATCGAGTTGATTGTAAGAAAACATGGCAAGTAAAATCGAGAGATGTGGGAAAATCATATATACAGAAAAATTGTTCATTTTTTATGAAACAAGAAAGCCAAATCTTAAATTTTGATATCGCATTCATATAAGAAATTCACCCATGAACACGTACACCATAACTGTATATAACATAAAATTTGATCCGGCATATATTATAAACGTAAAACCAGTTTTGTATTAAACCATTGCAAAAGTGTCAAATTTACTTCGTTTTTGAATAAAGCTTTTATTGTATCATAGGTAGTGCTATTAAGTCGTCTTGATTTATATGTACTTTTGTATGAAAAATGAGATCGATTTGCCATGTGTTGACAACAAAACAAAATATACTTTTTATGCATGTGCATGTAAAAAAATCGTGATTAAATACAAAAATAAAATATTAATTCATGTTATTAGTGATTAAAATTTCAACAAATAAAAGTCATTTTCTATTTTTCTTATTATTCTAGATGGGTTTCTTTTAACATATTATATAAACGAGTGATTTATAAAAAAATTGTTATAAAAGGTCGTCGGTCAAACCCAAAGGAAACATACGAATAAAGTAAGTTTGTATTGCTTAAGCCAAAATTCCTTCAAAATATATACATGTGATAGCTTTTTGAAATACAGTAAAAAAAATCAATTTCACAGCGTGCCAGCAGAAATTGCGGGGAAAGCACATATATGCGCGGGGGGGGGGGGGGGGGGNGGGGGGGGGTTGACAATTTGTGGCATGGTTGTCTGGAGAAAAGGTAAGTTTGCAAATTATTTCATATGTAATAATGACAAAAATGTTATATACTACGGAACCAATCAATATATAGGGTACACGATGGTCAACAGAAAAGACATCCACACACTATAGTTTCTCCGAACACTTCGACATAATTTCAAATTCCAGGCGAAAAACGATATTTTCTAAAATTTTACCTTTCCAACATGCAAAAGAATCGTTTTACTTGTTCATATAGATTTAAAAAAATGCAATTTCACCAATAGTTTATCTCCCAAAAAACATGTGATATTTCGGCGTTACTCGAATATTTCACTTTTTGTATGTCTGACCGGGGAAAGTTATACATCTTTGCGGGGGAAAGCACATTTATATATTTTGCTTTACTGTATGAGGGAATGCACCTGGACGAGAGCATAAACACGTTGCAGTTTAAAAGGACACCAGGGGTCGTCAACGGTCGTCAACAGAGACTGAATGTATATTTTACATACAACAACTTTTAAACACGACTTAGTTTTTTTTAAGTTGTATTCCTCTGACGAAATTATCAGGTAATTCTTTGTCACAAGCGACAAATGAAGTCAATTTATGTTTAAAAAAGGTTTTAACATCAAAATACAGCAAAACATGTCACGAAAGCATATTATTTCTAGGAAGCGTATATGCTTTCCCTCCGCAATATTTGCTGGTACGCTGTGAATTTAGCGTGAAAGAAAAAATGTATATTTCTAGCACAAATGTCTAAAGAGAGCTTGAAAAGGCTTTGAGTCAAGAACATATCAAATAGTCGAGAGCTCTACATTCACAGCATTCAGACGGAAACTCTTGATTTATTTAAATTTAAAGTCCAATTTTCATTTGAGAACTATTCAAGTGTATTAAAAACACTTTGTCCTAAGGAGAAGTTTATTAGAAATTAGAATATCATCTCACATGTTAAAAAATTAGTCTGGTAGGTACCAGGGTAATCCTCCTGACAAACGACTTTGTCTGCTGTGTAGCATGGGTGAGGTACAAGATAAATTTCATTTTCTGTATTTAACTGTAATTTACAAACAGTGGACAGACCAAATATATACAAAACAATCTGCCAATATTGTCAAATTTCTTAAGCTTAGCTTCACAGAAAAACTTATATGGTTAAGTCATGTAAAAAAAAAATGTAATTTTATTGTGAGTTCAATTCATGTCAATTCATGCGTATATATATATATATGCAGTGCTCGAAGTTTTGGATTGGATTCTGAATGCATCGTCTTCTTGTGTCTGCTCTAAAATTACAACTCACTCACCAGTGTTGCACAGCCCACAGACGCTTCATCAACTAAATATGTTGTTATTTACTATAAATATATTTTCACACATAAACAAACTTTATTGTTATATATTATTATCTTTTATTTATTTATTTATTTTTCTAATGATAAAGTGTTTATATTTTTGCTCTTGACTTAATGTGTTATAGCCTGTCATGCACTTAAAAATCGAAATTTGGAGTTTAAAAAAGTCGAAAACATAATTTTAAAAAGCCGGAAATACAAGTTTTAAAAGTCGAAAGGACATGATAGATCAAGATAGGATAAGCTATTGTCAGCGGCCCCCTATTTTATCAAAAAATTTACTTAATATCCCAAACATAATTTTTACTTAATTTTGTAATAAAATGCCTACTTTTAAATAAAAATGCCACTGTTTGCCTTTCTTGTTAGCATTACTACCAATATTAACGTCTCAGAATATGACTTATGCCAGAAATACATGGAAAATACGTGTTCGTTAAATGTTCAAATGCATTTTAAAATATGAACGAACCTACGACCCACGTAAATTTCACACCAGACAACATTCAATGCTTAATCTCTCTATATGTAAAAGCTTGACGTGAGTCATAGGTTCGCTCATACCTGAAACAAATAAAAACCGTGAAAAAATTGTTTGCTTTCCTTGGTAACGAAATAACTTGAAAATCGACATGACGATCGGACCTGTATTTCCGGAAAAAACAAAAACGTTAAATGAGGCAAACGGGACGACACCCTATTGAAATAATCATATTATTTAATTTTGATTTCCATATTTATCATAATACTTTTGCACAAGATATTAATTTAATCACTATGGACCAGAAACATTAAAGCGGAATTTTAGTAGAAGCCCGTTGTTTGTCTCTTACTTTTATGTAGATGTTCCAGTTTATTACCCGCCTTGTTCATTAAAAAGATGTGTCGTTCGTGTGACAAAGATTAGTTTAGAGGATTTTAAGCTGTACAGGGACCCTTTCATCCAAATGGTCAAAAAAGCGTTGACAAAACGTGTACCGGAGTGTTAGTCACGTCAGTAAAAACTCGCTTACATGATTTTGTTAATAGTGTTTTGGATCACTTGATTTACAATTTTCAATAATATATGCTTATATTCAATGACAGGAGATATATTTCTTCTTTCATTTGATGATATGTTGTTTGTTGACATGAGAAACACGGTTACACAAGAAACAGCTAGGAGGGGGTTGGGTAATCTGTAGAATAATATAGTACCCGTCCAGTAAATGAAAATTTCCTGTTTAAGTGTATAAATAGCAAATGGTACAGTTTTAGGGCGTTTCAAATTAATAAACAAGAAAAAAATAGTTCCTAAAATTATTTTTATGTCATTCATGGTAAAATTGTTTTCGCCTTCTAAAATTCGCATAATCAACATATTTAAGTCACTCTTGTTTCATTGCATTTAATTTAAGTATTGAATCGAAGGCATTTTATAGTATAAACTAACGCAAGGCAGGGTAGACAGACATCTTTTTGTCATTTGAACAATGTTTCCACATAATTTCAGCAAAAATGACGAAAAATGTGCAGACTATTTTTCAGTTTGCACCAATCAACTATAACGGTTACACTACTCAAACGTTTACCGTAGCGCACTTTCAGTACATTGTTTAAGATATTCATATTTACGTACCAAATTATACATGGAATTATCATTTAACTACTGTATGCAACATCTCTGCTTGTCATCTTGGCGTATTAAGGTCACTTTGACCTATGTTTTCAGCATGATCGAATAGATACTCATAATGTTCAGACCGTTTTGAGATGAACAGTTTTAATCATCTTTGAGTCGATGATTTTCCAAGTGTTTAGATTTAATTTGCACTGATGAGATATTAGTTGTCGAAAAGGCCATATGCAGAACTACATGTAAATTTACAGTAACCTTGGTATTCGTTATTCATTCCAGCAAATATTATTTTCAGCGTAATTTACATTTACTGTCACACAGTGGTATAACATTTATATCATTCTTGTGGATCAGTTTGACACTTTGCTTGTTTTGCATGGATGAAATATTCATGATGATTTTTTTGACATTTCTGTTTTTGCTTTAATAGAAATAAAATGTGATACGAGGTAGATATATACAAATAAAACAATGCACACTGGTGTGCCTGCATACATGATTTACAAAGTAAAAGCTTTCTACAATAAAGACTACAGTGGAATTTGCACGGATTTATCCATGTAGTCGTTACGCTAATCAAAGAACAAACAGTCAGACATGGGTAATACAACATGACCCGAATTTTCCTTCCAATTTCAAGATATGTACATCTAAACTTTGCAGAAAGTAGAACATGCAGCAATGAGTTAGTTATTCAATCCGTAGCCATGTTGTTTGAGACTTTTAGTTTAAAATGCAGCATCAAATGGATCAGATTGGAAACATTTTATATGGTTGCTTAGGAGTGATTTTCGTTGTTAGGGTATTTTCTGTTCCTGAAATAATCACTTAATTAGATTTCTGTCATAAAGCTTGGTTAAAACCAAAAAAAAATGCAAAAATGAAATAAAATGATGCGAAACACGCTAATTTCAGTGATATTTCGAATCACTTAATATATAAAATCGTTGATAGGAAACATAAGTTCAAAACAACGACCAATAGTTATGATTTATTATAGGAAAAAATATATATAATATATAAAAGTAACTTAAGGTGTCTGCAGGGTATTAATTTCCTATTATAGAATTTTGTAAAATTTTCTGTGTAGAAACATAATTGTATTATTGTTCAAAATGTAAAATAAAATTTGGGGGTCACCGTGCATTTAAGTGCAAAATCTGAATTTGAAAAAATCAGGATTTTACATAGAAATGATAGGGAAAATGATCATATGAGAGGATAAGTTGAAAAAATCTATTATAGAATTTTTTCATATTTTGCATGTGTTTAATTATCATTATGTAGTTTACATATAAAAAATAAAAATTAGGGGTCACCGTTGAAATAAGAGAGAAAAATTGCAAAATGTTAATTTCTCTAGTGATAACTTTGTTAAAATATTTTATCAAATTATCTCCCTTGAATAATTTCTGTGTTCTGTAAATCAAGCAACAGATTTAAAGCCCATGTGCTTTAGCTCACGTTTGAAATGAAATGAAAATGTTATAAAAATGATTAGGAATATAAATTTTAAATATATTTGAACTTTCTTCTCATTTTAAATAACTATTTTGTTAAATTTCTTAATGAATGAAACCTAAATGAACAATTATTAGACAAAAATGGTGGAATAATACCACTGAGACACCTTAATAATGCATTTTTTGGTTTTATAAAGTTTCACTTTTTGAGAAGGAGCCAAAATCACTATTGAATTCACTTCTAAGTAACTTTGGTATTTTGTGATTTCTTATCAACTGCTAATAAGGTGATATTATGGTTGCTAGGAAACAGCATTATTGGTTGTATTGAAGACGAAATGTCCTGTATACCAGTATTTCGACACCAATAGGTACAACTACAGCTAACTTGTATATCTGTTTCATGAAAAAATATCTCGAAAATCGGCATGGTCCGTGGTTGCTAAGCAGTTTTTCTCGTTTCTAGGTCTCTATTACAGACTGAAATATTCACTGAATTCAATAGGCAAATTCATTCTCCAATGCAAGTTATTTTAAACAGTACAAATAAACATTTTGTTAGCCAGGAGAATTCAAATACAGCACATTTTCGTGATATTTCATGTTATTTTAAAAATGGTTGCTAGGCAACCAAACGTTCATATCAACAACAAAAAAGTACCCTTTTTTTTAAGAAGCGACAAAATGGCTAATGATATTATGAAAAAGAACTTGATTTGGGAGGGGGCCAAAAAAACGGCCCTTATCATACCATGTCCTTTAGAGTTTAGAAAGGACAAAATTTGAGTTCGAAGTCGAATTTTTAAAAGTCGAAATTTTTATGACCCTAATAAGCTTCCGTAGCTGGGGCACAGTTCCGGGCGAAAACTGCGGTCGATAACATGACTGTTCTTTTTATGTAATTTTTTTTTGGGGGGGGGGAGGGATAGCGTAATTTTATCACACATTTATCGTAGGCAATGAAGCAATGTTATGTAAGAATGAAGTGACCACCTAAATTTTGTCCTTGAGTAAGGGCGAATTAATGCTTCAATGCCCCTTGCCCAATCAGCGCACAAAACCACTTCAAACAGCGTTAACTGTATTGAAGAAAACTCGCAGGCTAACTATCTTTCTATTGACATCACAATATCGCGCTTTTCATGTAGCAGTCTTACAGCATAAGTAACGACTGTCTTTTTGACAAAATTAGACAAAATGTCTACACTTTCTATCTTGGTTTATATGGGGTCATTTTCAGACAATCGGATTTTCTGAATATCGAACCTTTGGAAAAAAAATGGTAACAGGCTAGCATGTAGTGCTTTGGTCGGTGCAAGTAAAAGAGGGTCGATTGTTTGTTTGTAGTAGGGCTTTGATGAACTCAAAGTGCGTCGCTAGTAGCCTCCATGTCTTGGGCCTGAGAGACCTAAACCCAATCTTCGCGTTGAATGGTGCAGTTGCCCAGTTCATACCATTGTACCGCAGTACCTTCGTGGAGGTGATCGGTGCGTCTACAAAAACTTCAAAGTGGTTTGATAGTATTTTCATATTTTATGCTTTGTTGGGTATTTTTCATTAAAGAAGGGTACAAACATTTTAAAATTTGTACAAATCTTTCAAACATTTCGCGTAAAATATAAGTAATGGTCCCATTTCTCTTAATTTAGCATTTATTTTGAATGTAAGATTTAGAATGAATTTTTTTATTGTAAAATTCTCTGAAATGAAAAATAGAACAAGGGAGGAACTTTCAACAAATCATTGCAATCACTACGAAAATGTTAATTTTGTGAAATAATTAGACAATGAATTTGGTCACCCTTACGTACATAATTAAAGAAAAATGATAATTTTCTTTAACATTTCCACTAAAATACAAAAACACACCGAAGTTGCATAAAAAACAGTAAATTTCGTGATGCTGTTCACGTATTTCAAGAAGTAACCTCTCACCAGCAGCATTTAAATCATATATGGATAGCCATAATCCAAAAGTAGTCCAAAAAGAAGTACTCATTTCCAAAAATATCGAAATAGAAAGCCAACTCTAGTACCAAGGACATCGACCGAGTGCCATACACGGAATGAAGCCTCAGTATTTTTTAAGTGGGTAGAATTTTGACAAAAATAGAAAATTTCTATAACATTTCTATAATATTT